>PVJD01007036.1:0-89649 GCA_004026545.1 Mormoops blainvillei | reverse complement strand
CCCCGACACACACACCTGCCTTCACATCAAACTTAGGCCATTATGTGCTTCTTATCTTCAAAGCTACTTTGGAAGCTTGAGATGGATCCTGGGGAGAAGGGATTTTTGGATTTATGCACACTTGTGTTAACTCTTTTGAGTCCACAGCTGCCATCTCCAAAGATTCAGCGGTTATACAGCAGGAAGGGGCCTTTCATTTTATGGTTGGGGAAACCAAGGCTTGGGGGAGGTTAGTGGCAGGGTAGTGGGGGATCAGTGCAAATAGCATAAAAGCAAGGTCTTCAAAGTGAAAACAGCCTTCCCTGGAACCCCAGGTCAGCCAAATAAACATAGTGGGAAAGTTATTTCAAATCATTAAACCTTAGCTTTATCATTCGAAAGTAAGGTGGCTCCTAGTTTGGGAGGCTAATGGGATTAAACGAGGTGACGGTTGTCAAGTGTGCAGCCTAGGGCCAGGCACAAGGAAAGTGCTGGAAAAATGTCAGCTGCTCTCTTATTGCCCCCACCGTCCACATAGGGAAACTGAGGCTCAGAAAGCTGCAACCTCTTGCTGGGTGTGACACCAGAGCCCGCGTCATGGCACTGCACTGTCGGTGCAGAGGGAGAGCGGCTCGGTGGCATTATCTGCCTTGGAAAGGAACTCTGGGACAAACCCGCTTGGGTGGAAGCCGAGCCCCCAGGGGCCTGCAAGGGGCAGAAACATCCTGCTTCAGACCAGAGGAGGGCTGCTAGTTAGTCTGATGTGTAGAGGGGAGGGGGGCAAGATCGAGAGAGGGAAGGGAGAGCCCAAACCCAGGTGTAGGGCGATGCACACACCATGGGACCCCTTCCTGGTCCCCATGCCTTAAGCTGCTGAGCTCCCAAATGTGGCACCCAAGGCAGTCTCGGGCCGTCTGTGCAGGAGGCCAAGCCCAGTGTCAAGTCAGCTCTCCAGGACACAGAGCACGGAGCTGGAGAGTGACAAAACCCCCAAGAAAGCAGGGAAGTCACAAACATCAATTTCAGGGTTGGGTGTGGAGGGGAGGAACTCTCTGGACATTCAAAGCCCATACATTGGGAGTTTCGGTGACCCCTAGGCCTTGTGTGGATAAATCATGTAGTTAGTTTTCCACGAATCTGGAGAAACAGCCTGAGAAACTCATTCTTCCCATCCTCGCCGGTGCAGCTCTCTCGGCTGTGCTGGGCACCCTGGGGCTTTGTCGGTTTGAGCTCTGAGCTCCAGAGTCAATCCTGCCAAGGCTTAAACGCTGACCCCCTCAGCCTCGGGCAGACCCTGGGCCTCCTGGGTCCCCCAGGACCCTCCATTTCCACAGACGCTCTGAGCATTCCCCAGTCTGACCCCATCATCGTCCCTCGTCTCCCCGGAGCCCTCGGGGACTCAGGGTGGGTCTATCCTGAGTCCTGATCATTTCCCCTGGTGCGAACCAGGATAGGGAAGGGTTGGGCCCCCAAGAGTCTATTACTGGAAGTAGGGAAACGGGTGCTGGGCGGACACAGCCATCGAACAGACTGCGACAGCCAGCTAGACCCCCAGGCCAGGCTGCGGGAAATGTTCTCAGAGCGGTACATCTCGGAGCGGTACATCGAGGTGGAAGAGCTCAGCTCTGATTGGGGTGATCAGCAAACAGTTACAGGAAAGGGGGCCTTTGTGCTGACACTTTACGGAGCATTTCCAACAAGTGAACTGGGCAGGAAGAAAGCCACCTGGGACAGAGGGGATGGTGTGAGCCAAGGCACAGAGGGCCGGGAGTGGACCTGCTGAGCACGGGTGGGGGCAGTGCTCGGCTGGCTGTAGCATTGGCAGATTCAGGATATAAGCGGAGACGTAGGCTGGGGCTGGATTGTAAAGGGCTCTGGCCATCAGCCTGAGGAACCTGGACCTCCTTTTATAAGCCATAGAGAAGAATTGGAGGTTCGAGGGCAGGGAGGTGAGGTACCCCACGCTTTAGAAGGACGGCAGGTGGCGGCATGGAATGTGCACAGGAGTGGAGGTAAGCCTGGTGGAGAGCAATTAGAGGAGGCGGCCGCTGTGGGTCAGAACTGCAATAGAAACCCTGGCCAGGGGAAGGTGGGTGGGTTTGAGGAAACTGAGGAGTTAGCCTATCCAGGACTCACGGGCCGGTTAAATGTGCGAGGGGAGAGGCAGGCAGCTGGCTGCCTCTCCCATATCCATTCTCCTCTTTCTGACCAAGAGAAACTCAGCTTTGTTCAGGGCAGCCATGTGCATAGTGACTGCTCACCTGCCCAATCTTCGGAGAATCTTTGGAGAATCTTTGGAGATGGCAGCTGGGGCCCTAGGGTGAAAGGCATAGGGTGCCTAGTTCTGTGACCCAGTTATGTCAATGAAGAACCAACAGAAATCTACCAGGAGAAGTTCTTGTTTCCCACACGAAAAAGGAGTGAACTCGGGTGACATAAGCCTTTGTCCCGCATCTTCCCCTTTCTTCCTGCTTGGAATGTAGTTGCAATGCTAGGACACAGGGCAGCCTTCTTGTGACCATGAGGATGTGAGCTTCAAGGTAAGGAAGGTGGAGCAGGAGGCTACAAGGAACCTGGTTTCTCAATGACTTCCTCCAGCAGGTGCCCCAGACCCTGACCGCCTACCTCCAGGTTTACGTCACATGACGCAAATGTCTCCTTGGGAAAACCGCTGTGGTTGGAGTGATGACACAGACAGCTCAAGCCAATCTTTAGAGATGCAGGGGGATGAAAATGATGTTAGAAATGACTTTGGAAGCTTGAGAATCAGGTGAAGACTCATGCCATCAGCCAAGACTGGGCACAAGTATGGAAGGAATCGTGTGGCAGGGGAAGAACCCGCCACCCAGAACCAGGCTGGCCTGTGCACAGGTGCAACCCTGGGAAAATCCCTACCCCTGTTCAACCTCTGGATCGCATCTGTGCAAAGGGATTTTAGGGCCTAATTTGTTGGGGAGACCGGAAATGGCAGATCCATTACGTGATCATCTGATACTGCTTTGGCTTCCCGGTAACGTATGGATTTGTTTTTGGAGTGGCGGGAAAGACGGCATCAGCCTAGCTGGAGGATGACAGAAGCCACCAGAAGAAGGTCACTGAGCACTGTGACCCATGTGTCCCAGCCCACAGGCCCCTCAGCTTCCCATAAAACGAGGAGGCCCCTCGCCAGCAACGGGGTCGGCGAGGCGCGCGGGGTGAGCGGCCGTGTGAGCGGCCATGCAGCCGGTGTCCCTGCTGCACACCTCCTCTGCCCTCCCCCACGAGCGTGCTGACTGTGGGGTGACGTGCGACTAAACGCAGAGACTACTCAACGTGGGTGGTCAGATGCTTGCGGGCTCATCCCTGATACTACGTTTCGTGCAGCAGCACGAACTCGGAGGAGCAAACACACGGAACTGACCGATGATGTGTTTATAATGCTTGTTAAGAGGGAGGTGACTTTGACTCAGGCATTCCAGGGGGTGACTCAGCCGCGTTTACCCCTCTGCTCACCGACTGTGTGCAGGACACTGGAAGATCGTGGGCAGCAAAAATCCGGGCACCGAGATCTTGCAGGACCCAGGGAAGCAGGGGAGTCCGGGGCCAGAAGGCACTGGAAGCCACAGAGGCCACCAGCCATTGGAGCTTGAGGGCCTCCCCAGTCTCTGCCAAGCTCTTGCTCTTCTTTGCCTCACTGCCTCCAGAGACGGGGACCTGGTCCCCCTCATCAGTACCCCCGGAGAAGGGGACCTGGCCTCTTTCATTAAGACCCAGGAAACAGGTTGCACAACTTACTGGACGCAGACCCTCAGAGTCTGACACAGTGCCAGGCTCTGAGGCTAAGTTCTGGGGTGACAAGAAAATTCAGTCCCTGGCCTTGAGGATCCCAGAGTCTCGAGAGGGAGGGAGGAAGGGGCGGGGTGACGATGACACAGTGTAGTGGGTGCCACAAGGGGCCATGCAGGCGTAGTAGTCGGGTGGGCACTGCTGGGGGGAGTCTCACCTGGCATCTCCAGGGAGGGCAGACACGTGGGAGTGAATAATTTCTCTGACTCAGACCATCTAAAGAGGATTGGCTGGAGCCCCCACTTCTCACCTTGGGGAAATCCGAAGTTTTTTCCTATATTTCTTGGGGATTTAAGTTCCCATGGCAACCTCTAGCCCCAAGCCCCTGATTCCACTAAATTCCCCTGAATTCAAGTCATGGCTAATCTCCCTGTCCCACATCCCACTTGCATGTGTTGAACCCGACATGGACCCCGGATTTCCCTCTGCTCCTGCAAGTGTAACGCAGGAGACTGAGCTCTCCCCACGTGTGCACGAACGCAAGTGGGAGGCTTCCCTGCAGGTCTAGGAGAGGGCGCAGGGCAGGCATTGCGGCACCGCCAGCAACCGCACCCTGACGGCTCACCGGGAGGCCCTTTGGCCGCCGTCCCCTGGGTAGCTCTCCTGGGTGCTCCACCCGAGTCCTGGTTTGCCACCATCCTACATGTGCCTGACCCCGTCTTGGCTCTTCCGCTCTTCCTCCTCACTTCCTGCTCACCCCACCTCTCTGCTGGTCCCCATGTTCATTGCTCTGCAACCCAGCTCCCTGCAGCCTCCGTTTACCGGCCCAAACTCACCCCCACTCAGCAGGGCAGCAGGGCCCTTCACAGAGTGGGGCCTTTGCCCGTCAGTAGAGAGACGTTTGCAGTCCTTCCCATTCTGGGATTCCTCCGTCCCTCTGTGGAGCTGGAACCAAGTTCCCCTGGGTCCTTGCTCTGTCCCTCAGCTGTGCTAACCTTGTGTCCCCTCCTTTCCTGGGTGGAAGGCTGGGCCGGCACTGCGTCCCCACTCTGTGCCAGCCTTGAAGGGAAGTGCTGGACCAGCGTTTCTTTGCATCATTCCCATCCCGTCACTGACCCCCGGGGCAGTTGTTCCAAGTTCACGCTCACGGGCTCCTGTGGCCCCTGGCAGGCCATCAGAGCGTGGAGAGATTTGTCTGAGCCACACCTGTGACCAGGGGTCTTGAGCAGTTCTCTTGCGGCAAGGTGTGGTCTTAAATGGGCTGTGTGGCCAGAAGGTATTGCTTGAGCAGGCCTGTGGTGCGGGCTTTGCCTCCTTCCGGGTTACTCAGGGCCACAGCCTCACCACGGGGGTCAGAGGGAGCTCGGGACCTCTGCGGGCTCCTGTCACCCTGGGAGTCTGCCCTCTGGTCCTTTAAATCGGAGAAGTGAGTTGAGCTGCCCCCAGTCTTTTCATGCATGGCAACTCGCACCCTCCACCCCTCCCCTGCCTGCCCCCAACTGTCCCAGCATCTGAGCGGGGGCTGGGGGCAGGTGACGGCTCTGGTAGGGACAGGAAAGGAAGCAGAGGGCTGGCACGTTCTCCCTCCCTTCCCTTTGTCCCTCCCATTCTCGAGGATGGATGCCAGTCCAGGGTCCCTTCCGCTTTTTCCCCAAGGACGGGGTGGGGTTTGGGAGAGCAGAAATCAGCAGCGTGGCCCTGGTTCTCATTCCTCCCTCGTTTCTCAATGGACAGAAGAACCCAAAACCAAGGGAGGCGGTCAGGAGAGGTGGGCTCCCACCGGGCTCTGTTGCTAGCTCCCCTTTCTGGTCTGAAACTGGGGACACTGGCTCAGAGACCATCCCGTGAGGGCCTCAAGCGAGTCCTGTGACTGCGTTCAGCTCATTCCTTCCTTGCCCCTCATTGAGAATCCTCCCGCACAAATTCGTGGGCTCGTCGGGGCTGGAGGCTTTTTTCTGAGCTCACTTCCGAGCCTGTGCTACCCGGGCGTGGGCCAGCCCACAGCACTTTCTCTGAAGGCTGGGGGCTAGAGAGTCGGCTGCCGTCCCGGGGCTCCCGCGCGACCCTGGCATGGCTGAGGGACTTCTCGGTGTAACGGGGGATGGGAATGTCCACCCAGCAGGGTTGACGGTTTAGGAACTGGGATCGAATGCGTGCACTTGTTTTCTGTGGCTGTGTAAGGAATCACCCCAGGTCTGGTGGCTTAAAACAAGCACTGTTTGTTTTTCTCACAGTCCCACAGGTCAGGGGTCAGGCAGGCCAGCTGGGTTCTCTGCTTTAGTTCTGGGGGTTATTGGCCAAGCTGGGTTCTATCCGGAGGCTGTGGGGAAGAATTTGCTTCCATATTCGTTCTCCTTGACTGAACCCAGTTCCTGGCAACCACCAGACCGAGGTCCCCATTTCCTTGCCGGCTGTGAGCCAGGGACCACTCTCGGCTTCTGGAAACCGCCAGGTCCTGCTCCATCTCCGAAGACAGCAGCGTGCATGGCATTCTTCTTCAGCTTCTGATTTCTCTTACCTTTTTTCTCCTGCAACTGGAGAAAACTCTGCTTTCAAAGAGCTGGCCTGACCCGCCCAGAACCCCTCCGATAACCTCTGTGAAGTCCTGTTGCAGCACTACCTCCGTGAGTCGTTGACTGAATCACCCTGGGATGGGAACCTGGGGCAGCGTCCAGAGTCCTGCTCACGTCAAGCGCCAGGCAGAGCGGCTGGCACATAGTAGGCACTCGACCTCATCACGGTGCTGAAAGGATGGTCCTGCCACTCTCTGTAAACCACAGAGACGCCCCTGGGGTATGACTTGGGGCACTGAGGTCAGGGGACACTGGAGAGCGCAAGTCCTGGGCATCATCTGCCCAGACCAGGCAACCTTTGTGTGACCACAACGAAAAGTCCAGGAGCACCATGGAATGAAGGCCCTGGCATCACTCAGCTACCGAACCTGTATCAGAGCCAGTGACAGATCTCCGGGGGATGGGCAGGTGGGGGAGCAGGGCTTAAGTCGGGGGTGGGGATGGCTGGAGCTGGTGCAGACTCTGAAAGGATGAGCGTGGCTTCTCTTTGCAGAATGGATTTTAGAGGACAAGAGTGGAACCCGAGAGACCAAGTGTGAGGTTATTGCTTTACTTAAATCAGGGTGTGTGGCGGAGAAGGTAAGGAGAGTGGTGTGTCCTAGACACAGTGGAGAGCAAGAGCGGTGGAGTTTGCTGATGGACCAGATGCGGTTTCTGCAGGAAACATCAAGACAGATAGGAGGAAGCACATGAGAGGGAAACTGGATGGGGGGAGGGGGCAGACCGTGTCTAGCTGGTGACGTGTGAGGAAAAAGAGAGTGGGGGACCCCAGCTGACAGACACGTGGGCGGGTCAGAAGCCCAGGAGCAGCTCAGGGGCGGCGGCCACGACTCGGCAGGAGCCACCCTTGACGAGAACGGCCTGGGAACTGTGTAGAAGGGACATCCTGGGGAGGCCTGGGTGTTCAAGTGCCACAGGTGACTTCTTCCCCCACAGTCTGAAAGCTTCACCCCTGATTCAGCCCTCATCCTTCAGGCCCAGAGCGGCTGCGATTTGCCTGAAGCCCCCGCCGCCGTGTGGCCCTGGGGCTCACCTGCCGCGCCTGGCCACGCCCCACAGGTGCTTTTCCTGCTCTCATCGCCGCCTCGCTTGTCCTGCAGGAGGGCTCAGTGCCACTCTGCTTACCAAGAGGAGGTTGCCTCTAAACTGCAGGGGAGCACGGAAGGCACCTGCAGACAACGAGAGTTCCAGAATCTTTGGCCCAGGCCTGAGAGGTGGTCCCAGGGGCGGCGGGGCTGGCATGGGCTCTGCGGGAAAATCCCGGTCATGCCGACATGGTCTTTCCCTCACCAGAGGACAGGATCTGAAAGGAGCCTTTCAATGTGGAAATGGTTTGAAAGTCCAGGAAGACAGGTGCTGCTCCCGGCAGTTCTGGTGCCGAATGCCTGGCAAAGGGCAGCGATGAGCGCCTACGGCCTGTGAAGGAAGCTCATGCAAGGAGCTCTGACAGCCACAAAGGCCTATAAACACGGTCCCTGTCCTGGAGGCAAGGAGGAGGGGCGGGGAAAGTGTGGCAGCCCAGCTCCCCCACTTTCTGGCTCTGTGGCTTCAGGCAAGTCGCCTGACCTCTCTGAGCTTGGTTTTCTAGCTTTGAAGCAACGCCGATCTCGCTTGCCTCGCTGAGTCGTTAGGATTAATTCGGCTAATATATCTGAAAGCAGTTAGCTAAGTGCCAGGTCCATGGTGGGTGCCCCAGAATGTTTATTTACTCCCTTCTCTCCTTCCCTGCTGGTGGGGACAATGGCTGGGACCACTACGCTGGTGATCTGATTGTCCGCCAAGAACTAGCCCCACCGCAAGCAGCGCCTGTAGCACCCATCTTAGTGGACAGGCAGGCGCACGGAGAAAAATCTTCTTGCTTTTGTTTAGGTCCTCCCTTCGGATGCAAGGATGCTGATGAGCTGCCCCAGTGCCTGTGACCTTGTACCTGGGTGTCCTGAAGTTGACTTGGGTATCAAGCGGATCACTGCTCCCCATTCCAGCAAGAGAGGCTCCTACTGCGAGGAGCATACCCACCCCAACAGCAGCCGTGGCAGACCCAGAAGTGCGAGGCTGGCACACGAGTCGTGGCCTCGGTCATTCCCCCTGGGGACCCAGCTCCCCAGCTTCTGCTGCATGGTGTCCTGCCTCTGGTTTTGCACCGTTCCATCCCTTTCCACGAGCCCTGCTCCCACCGCTCTGCGGCCAGAGAGCTCTTACGAGCAAGCCCCTACAAGTCAACAGGACATCATCTCCTCCGGAAACACTTTCCTCATCTGAAGTCTGGCCAGAGCCTGTCCTCGGGGCTCCTGTGACGCGGTCTCCGCACTGCATGGTTGCCAAGGCGGCTGGTTGGCACCACGTGGCCGCGCACTGCTCCTCCGCAGCAGGGAGTGGCCCCATTTCGGCCCCTGCTCCCTGCCAGGCCCAGAATTGGGCACGAAGCTGCTGCTCTGGGCAGGTCTGTAGACATGAGCCCCCCTGAACTTGGCCTGCTGAGGTGGGTGTAGAAGAAGACAGGACCCGGTGGAGTCGTTGTGCTGGCGATTTGGAAACCTGACAACGAAGTTTACTTTTCCATGATTCTAACGTCCTAGACAATTTGCAAAGTTCAGAAAAGCCTCAGGAGAAGACGAATGACTAACACCCTCCACCAGAGACCATGCCGTTGACATTTGGCTTATTGCTTTCCGAGTGAGTTTCCAGTGCGTGGTGCCATGGGCTCTCCTGTGCCAGCGTTGTGACCGGTTATGTACACAACTCTGTAGGGTCTTGTCCCGCACTCGACATTGTATCATAAGCATTTCTCTCGAGTTACTTTTGTAAATGTTTTCTCTAAACAGTTGCATCATCTTCCCTCCAGCAGATTTGCTACAGTTTACTTAGCGGATCCCTGGCATCTGAAATAAAGATTGTTTCCACATTTTCAGTGTTGTCAGTAACACTGATGACAGAACTTGGTGCGCAGTTGGTTGTTCATTTGGAACCACGGGCCTGCTCTGCACGGTTGGGGTGTGCCAGGCTGAGCTGTGACCAGGCAGGAACAGCCACAGGTGGGTTTTGTTTGTGCCATACACGGCTGATCAGCTTTTTATTTTTTTTTTCAATCAAGATTTCACATACAAATTCTACTTTACAGCTTCTTTTGGTGAGCCAGAAGATTAGGCAACCCTGAGCCTCGTTCCTGGATGTCAGCACCTGCCGAAGCCCTTGAGGTGGGGTGGCAGCCCCGCCTTTGCCCCCATCTCCACTTCTCTCTACAGTTTCCTCCACGTGGAGGCCACGTGACCACAGCCATTTCCCATTGCGCCCATGCTGACATTTTTTCCTAATGAGAAGGGCGAGATATTTCTCACACTCACACTTCTTTCATACGTGGGAAAGGAAGGGCAGACCAAGAGGGCTTTGGGTTTCATAAAACACAGGAGAGGACATTTTTCTTGATGGCGCTGAAGAATATTCCTAACACTTAATGGACCGATTGAGTCTGTCTTTGCAGAAAGAATGACCCTACAATGAGCATTTTATGAAAGTTGAAGACAAGCCTTATAGGTGCCTGGGCCTTGGCCCACTACATTCCCCACACGTTCCTGTCAGGTCCCTGTTCACATTTCTGTGCGCGGTGCCTTCTGTGGATTCCTGGGCCAGTCAGTAGGTGTTTTCCAGCCCATAAGGGGCATCGGATGCAGAAAAGCCTTGAACGATAAGGAAGCGTGCACCTCACATAATTTGCAGTCCAGAGGCAGGGTGGCTTCAAACAGAGTGCAGTCAACGTCCGGTGCTCTCGTCAGGGACTCAAGCTCTGTCCCATCTCTCTGCTCAGCACTGGTATCCCCTGAGGCTGGCCCATCTCACGATTGCAGGATGGCAGCCTGTGACGATAGGGACAATACGCTTCCTTATTTGCGCCCACCAGGAGAAGGCAGAGAGACCACTTTCCCAGCTCGGTGAATCTTTTCCTTCAGTGTGATTGGCCAGCTTAGGACACGTGCCCACCCCTGGCTTGGTAACGGTCACCAGGGAATGCTGCGCACTAATTACGGGATCTTGGGGCATCAACCTTATGTCCGCCACAGACGGCTTCCTTGAGCCCTCCTGACCTGCTCATCCTCGTTCTTGGCTTTGCTCTGTATTTGTGGACACTCGGACTCAGCTCTTCTTGGATCAAATCCCATAGCAAACCCCAGCAGAAGCCAGTTCTTCCCAAACCATGCAGTTGGCCATTGCACCTGTCACCAACAAGTCTGCTCCCCAAAACCAGACGGGCGGTTTCTTTCTCACCACCACCATGCGTTTCACAGGTCAGTTTGGGAATTCCAATGATTTCTCGACGACTCCATATTTCAAAATGAAAATATTTTCGAGCCTCCGTATGATCGCAGGAGACCAGATGAGAAAGACAGTACCAGAATAGCTTCTGGAACAGCAAACGTTTCAGTAAACGGGAATACTGCTTATTTTTCCCACCTGACTCCCAGTTTCCTCTAGACAGCTCCCCTGTCTTGCCGATACCACCCGTAATCAGGCTCTCTCTGCAATGACAGCTCGTGTCTACTCGGGAAGGCGGTTGTGGTGTGCTGCGGGGACCGGTTTCCCTGGAGTTCACCTTTCATGCCTTGTGCAATCGATAGCTATGGGTGGGGAGGTTTTCCAGCTAATGAACCCGTCACACAGCTCTTAGCTATCTATCTGATCTTGTGGCCTGGGCCAGGGCCAGCTGCAATCCAGGAAGCACCAGTCCCTAAAGCGATTAGGGTATTTCAGCTGCCTTCCCGACGCTAATGTAATCACGCCTCTGCTGCCATTACCCTGGACGGACGATTGTTCTCTGGGGATCTCTCTAAATGTACATTAGGCCCCCAGCCAGGACTGTGTTCTCATCCACATGTGAACCCCCTGAAAGGGGTTCTTTCACACTCAGCAGAGGGTGAAATCACAGAATATTGGAACAGGGGTGGGGAGGTTGGGGGTCTGTCCATTTAATGCTTGTGGTGTCCACATTACAGTGAGGATGATTCCTGAGCTTCAGTGCCATCTTCCCCCCAAGGACATGAGAAAAGCCAGTAACCTAGAGCTCCAGCCCTCGTTTCTCCCCAAGCCACACCCCTCTCACACGCACAAGGTTGCTTGCGTGGAGAGGATAGGGCCACGGTTAGAGTTTATGGCAAACTGGGGAGACCTATCTTCCAAACTCCCATTACTACCCCAACCAGCTTAGGAACCAGGCTTAGAAACTGAGTGTCAAATATTTCAGTTTCACATCTCTGTCCTTCTGCTTACTGGGTGTGGCAGCGTCACAGAATCCTAGAGCCTGTGCCCTGCCCAAGGGTGCCAGTCAAGGGGGTGAGTGGAACTAAAGTCCGGTTTGCTTTCTACTCCCCGAGCCGTGCCCTCCGGATGGGCCCATCTGCCTGGAAGAAGCTCTGTCCTTTTAATTTTTCCCCCTATTTTTATCATTCAATTATTTTATTCTATATACAAATTTTGTTATCATTTTCATATTGTTTAAGCATACTATATATGCAATTATTTTAAAATTGAGGTAAAATTCACATGCAGTGAAATGTACAAATCTATAATGTGCAAACTGATGGGTTTTCACAAATAGATATATATCCACAGAATCAACTTCCAATCAGGAAAACGGATATGTTCATATCCACAAAAAGTTTCCTTCCCTTCTAGTCAACCCCTGCTTCTCGAAAGCAACCACTGGTCTGATTTATGTCACCACAGAACTCAAAGGTTTGGCCTGTCCTCAAAGTCACGTAAAAGGAACCCTGTGTGTTCTCCTGTGTGTGGTTTCTTTGGTTCAGGATAATGTTTCACATTGTTGAAGGACGTTGGCATTGCTGTTTCCTGTTGCTCAGCAACATTCCATCATAAGAATATGCTACGATTTATTTATCCACTCTCCTGTTGATAGATGTCTGGGTTGTGTCCACTTGTGGAATATTTTAAATAAACCTCCAGTAACCGTTGTTGTACAGGAGTTTTTGTGGACACATCCTTTCATTGTTTTCCTGGGCAAGTATCTAGAAGCTGAGTTCATGGTCCTGTGGCAAGTATATGTTGAGTTTCATAAGAAATGATATCACTGGTGATAACCATAGTTTATACTGTAGGAATGTATAAAGGAAAAGGGTAGATTAGGTAATTATTTGAGCATTCCCATGACTCCCCATATTCGCCAACATTTGGCGTCATTAGGATTTTAACTTTTAGTTCTTCAAGGGCTCTGAGGTGGAATCTCGCTGTGGTTTTAATTTGCATTTCCCTGATGGCTAATAACGTTGAATACTTTCTCATGTGTTTATTGGCCATTTGCGTCTCTTCTTTTGGAAATATCTGTGTAAATCCTTTGCCCAATTTTTACTGTGTTGTGTCTGTTTTTGTTATTGAAGTGTAGACATTTAAAACTGCATGTGGGCTATCAGCCCGTCTTCAAATATATGTTTTGTAAATACTTCCCCCCAGTCTTTGGCTTACTTATTCGTGTTTTTAAAATAATGCCATTTGCTGAGCAGAAGGTTTTGGTTTGGGGCAAATATAATTTGTTTTTCTTTTATGCTTATTATTTTCTCTGTTGTGTGTAGGCAACTTTTACCCACCCCAAGTCATGAAGATATTTGCCCATGGATACTTTAAAATTTTTTATTTTAGCCTTTATGTTAGGCACACGAGTCATCTTGAAATAAGTTTGCTTAATGATGAGCCACTGGGTTATAGGTTCACTTTTCTCCCCATGTCATTATCGTGTTGTTTCATAGTTTGTTGAAAAGAGCTTTCCTCATTGAATTGCTTGGGCACCTTATTAAAATCAAATAACCAACAAAAGTATGGGTTTACTTCTGGGCTCTGTATTCAGTTCCGTTGCACTATTTGTCCATCTTCCGTCAGTACCATACTCTCTGGGTAAATGTAGCCTTATGGTGAGTTTTGGTGTTGGAAGTCAGAGTCTAAGCCCGCCAACATCGTTCTCTCTTTCCGGCGCTGCTCTGGGTGCTCTAGGCTCTTGGTCTTTCCACTCGCGTTTCAGAAGCACATTGTCAGATTTTGAAAAAACAATTCTGCTAGTAAATGATTTGGTTAGCAATGCATTAAATCCTCTCAGCAGTTTAAAGGGAGTTGGAATCCATAAACATAGTCGAGCTCTCTGTTTATTTACATCTCCTTCCACTTCTCAACAATATTTTTGAGTTTTTGGTATATAGGTCTTGCATATTAAAAAAGAAACCTTTATTCCCGAGAATTGAACAGTTTTGAATATTTTGTTAATGGCGTGGCTTTTTCAAATTTAAATTTTAAATTGTTTGCTCTAACATAAAAATACGATTGATTTTTGTATGTTAACCGTATAGTTCGTGACCTCACAAAATTCACTTAATTAATTCTAGTGGCTGTTTTGTAGCTTTTTCAGCGTTTTTTTAATAGAAATGATCACATTATCTGCAAGAGTTTTATTTCATCCTTTCCTACCTCTATGCCGTCAGTTTTCTTTCCTTATGTATTTCATACCTAGTGCCTCCAGTAGGAGACCTACAAAAAGAGAGGTGAGCATGTATTTTTGCTTTGCTTCCAGTCTTAAAGGAATAACATTAAATGTTTCACCATTAAGTACAATGTTAGCTTCGGTTTTTTTCATAAATGTCCTTTCCTTCTATTTCTACTTTTCCAAGACTTTTAGTGTGAATGGGTGTTGAATTTTATCAAATGTTTTGTTCTATATGTGAAAATTATCATTTGTCTTCCCTTTTTGTTATGGTAATGTTACAATTTACATTGTTCGATTTTCAAAGGTTAAGTCAGCTTTGCATTCCTGCAATAAAAGCCACTTAGTGATGGTGCATTGTTCTGCTTACATGATAATGGATTTAGTATGATAATAGTTCGTTATGGTTTTTGTGTTTGTATTCACAGGAGGTACTTATCTGTAATTTCTTTTTATATTATATCTTTGATTTTGTCAGGTTTTGATTTTAAGGTTTTGCTGGCTGGTAGGGTCTGCAGAATAACCCTTCTTTCGTTCCAGAATGTGATAGTTTATATTTAGTCTTTTTTTTTTCTTGATCAGTCTAGCTAGTGTTTATCCCTTTTTCTTTTATATTTTCAAAGGACCAACTGTTGGATTTGTTAATTTTCCCTATTGTATACCTGTTTTTATTTTATTAGTTTCTACCTTTATCTTTATTACTTTCTTCCATTTACTTTGATTTTACTTTGCTCTTCATTCTAATTTTTTACTGTAGAAGCTTCGAGTTTTAATTTTAGACCTCTTTAGACCAATCCTAGCTGCACTGCACAAATTTTCTTCCTATTTTTAGTGTCTTCTAATTTTCTTTGTGATTTCTTCTTTGACCCATAGATTATTAGAAGTTTGTTGTTTGATGTCAAAAATCTGTTGATTCTCTAGATATATTTGTATCATTGACTTCCAATTTAATTCCATTTACTTCCACTCCTCATGATTTAATTCTTCATAAATTTATTAAGACTTAGCTTATGACCCAGAATTGTTGCTGGTGGAAACCAGGTTCCTCCACGGGATCGTGAGGAAAGCATCTCACACGCAGGGGAGACTGTGGTGCGGCAACATCTATTCGGGTGGAAATCTGCCCCTGGGTTTCCAATGGCCCATCTCTGTCCATCCTGCCACGGAAAAAGTCCACCTGTGTCTTCAGCAAAGCCACAGCGAAGGCTAGTGTTCAGAGTTCCTGGGCTGTGTGAAGGCCTAGTCCAGTCTGGCGGCCTAGTCCAGTCTGGCCAGCTTAGCGTGAGATCCCGGCTGCAATGCAACGCTGGGCTGCAGCACCCAGGCTCCCACCTGGAGCCTGGGGCCCCATGGCCATGAAGAGGCGACGCTGGAGTACACCGGGCAAGCACGGGTTCCCTGGTGAGAAAGTGCACGAAGGAACAGGGTGGGTGCGGGTCACGGGGTGCGAGGCAGCTCTTCTTTGTTCCCCTGAGGTTATAACCAGGAGCTTTTTCAAAATGACCCATCAATTTCCCCGATTTCGCGGGCTTCTGATGGGACGACCCCCTGACCAATGATCTCTTTCCCAGGTGAGACTGACAAGCCTGTGTGGTCAAGCAGGTGCTAACCCTCCTGTGTCATTTTGACTTCTATTGTGCATGTCCTTACCTACCCCTTCTTTGTCCTATCCCATCCCCCAGTAATTTGCAGGGAACAGACTGGTGTTTCCCTGGGGAAGGGGACATGTAGTTTCCTGGTTAAACAAACAGACTTAGGCACTCCGGTTGATTACGCTCAACAATGTCCAATTTCCTTTGCTTCCTTCCTTATTAATAATTAGCTAACTATCTATGGTAACAGAATCTGGTCCAGTTTGGTAAACATACTCGTACAATGTGCACTTGACATAAAGGTAGACCGTTCGGTTGTTGAGAAGAGTCATTGACAGTGGTGCTCTGAGTAACTCTTATCCAGCTTTGTGTGGATTTGTTCTATCAGTTGCTGAGGGAGGGGCCGTAAGCCTTTTTTAGATTACAGCCAGAGTTCCCTTCCCAAAATAGGCTTGAACTCATGCTACGGTTTTCTTTAAAAACTAGCAAGGGATGCCCCACACATGCAGGGCGGGACCAAACTGCCCCACACCCCCGTGGCTTTCCAGGTCCTCCATGGTCCAGCACGGCCTGCTTCTCCAACCTCACCTGCGTCTCCAGCCTCACCTGCTTCTCCAGCCTCGCCTTCCACCAAGCAGTGTTACCTGAGCGTCCCTGCAGGGTCTCATTGCCCAGAAATGAACACGTGGTGGGGCGTGGGACAGGGCTTCTCCTCTCATCCTTCCTTCAAGCATGACAAGCAAGCCACACCTCAGTGATTCCGAGAACTCAGTTGTGTTGGCACTTTGAATGTGCCCCATTTGGCACAGCAACTTAAGAGTGTCACCATGATCCTCAGCAAGCCCAAACGTGCTCCTGATGGGCCAACCCTGGGCTCCTGGCTGTTTCGCAACGTGAAATAAACAGTGAAAGCGAAGCAATGTAACACCACGATATCACATAGAACATGGGCGGCTCTCCAATTTCCGAACAGGAATTAGAGATTATGTTCAGGTGACATGAGTTACATCACAAGTCAGTTGGTACAACAGCGTCCTATTTGAAGACCAGGAATTAAGTGACTGTCAACAGTTAAATTAAGTTGATTTATACTGGCATTGGCAAACTTCTGAGTTATTCTTCTAGGGCCTCCGGCCTCCAGCCCTCAAGCACTTGCTCAGGCAGGTCCTTCAGTGCAGAAAGCCATTTCCCCTCTTCATCACCTTTTGGAAATGAGCTCATCGTTCTAAACCAAGGTTCAATGCCTCTTCCTCCAGGGAGCCTTCCTTGACTTCCTTCTCAGGGCTGCTTCCCCTGCTTCCATCACTTTCCCATGAGAGTTTACTCATATCCTATCTTACTGTAAAATGGTGGAAATAAATACAGGCTCTGGAGTTGGACTCCAGTTTGTATCCTGGGTCTGCGAAGTTGGCTTTAAGGTGTTAAGCTAATCAGTTAATCCTTTTAAGCCTCTGTTTTCTCACCTGTAGGGTCAAGAAGGGGAGCTACCTCATTCACCGATATGGAAATTAAACGAGGGGATACGTGAGGTAGTGGGCACTCAGTTGATGTCAGTGGCTATGACGATGATGAGGTGACAATGATCATGATTACTAGGTTAATTCTGTCTTGATGACAGTGGTTCTTTTCGCCTGTCTCCCTTTCCTAACTAGAACTTCCTTGAAAAAGGAGACGCATCTAATTTCTGTCCCAAACATCTATTGTGCACCTGGACCATAGTAAGAACTCAGTAAATGTCTCATAAAATGCAAAATGAGATGAACCGGACCCTAAAATTGAAGCAAGAAAACATATTCCTGCTTCAACATTGTTAAGGCCCACAATTTCTGGAGTCAACCACGACGATAAGCATTCTATCAAAATATACGTATTTTTTCAGATTAATCTAATGCGTTTGCCTGAGCGGCTGCACGCCGAGGGAGACGCAGAGCCAGACTTTCTTCTGCTTGCACCTTTGAGATCTCGTTGGCGCTTTGTCCTTGCCAAGTTCCTGTAGTTGTACATTACAGGATGCAGGGTGGGGTGGCCTGGGAGTTTTTAACCCTGCTTTGGAAGCTGGCTTTGCCCTGCTTGTTAAACTCTTTCCCTCTCCAGGTTCTGGGTGACTGAACAGGGAAGGGACCAAGGGATGGCCAAGGCCAGCCTCACACGCCGCCCATTAATGTCTGGGCTCTCAGGGAGCTGGCTGGTCTGCGGTTTCCCATTCTTGGCACGTGTACACAGGAGTGTTTGTTCTGCAATGTCCAGGGGGGCTGCAGACATGGAACAATGGTGAATGATTTATTTGGTGAGGTGCATTTGAGCTCCAAAGTGTGGCTAAGCATATTAAATAGCTGTCCTCCCTTGTCAAGTCCCAGCCAGTGGTTTCTGGATACATCCAGGAGGAATTCCACTTAGTGTACGTGACTTTCAAGGTGCTGCTTTATCTTTCCCTTCGATCTTCCTAGCCCTCGGATAATTATCACTGTGCTTCTCAAACTTTTAGCTGTGGGGAATCAACGTTGTTAAATTTGAAAACTCCACAGATTAAAATTTTTAGAGACTGATCACAAATGAGTCCTAATTCATTTTGTATTAGATCCCATTTCTCCATGTTCTGATCCGCCATGTGGACATCATATCTGAATGTCTAAATTGGTGAGATGTCCTACCTGTATGGACCATGGGGCATGGATTAATCTTTGGCGAGGTTTCTTTTACTCCCCAGGGGCAAGGCCTTGCTCTGAATTCCCGCATCCTACCCCACCTTTCCAGTCTGCACCAAGGCTATGAAACACAATTGCGAACTAAACAAATCCTTCCTTGGGAGGATGAGCTCTCAGGAAAAACCCAAACAAAGAGTCATGAAGTACTTGTTCCTGCAAAATGAATGGGACACGGACCAGGAGTTGATTTGATACCATGTCATGCTGTGAAATATATTTTGTGCATTTTTTTAACACAAAATTGTTCATAATTTCTATGCCATTTTGTAGCTTTCTCTCGGCGATTACAATGTGTCACAAGCGCTCACTCATGTCCTTAAATCGTTCTCTCTACACTTTCATTTTTATATATTTTTAAGGTTTTATTTATTATTTATTTTTAGAGAGGGGAAGGGAAGGAGAAAGAGAGGGAGAGAAACATCAGTGTGTGGTTGCCTCTCATGCACCTGCTACTGGGGACCTGGCCTGCAACCCAGGCATGTGCCCTGACTGGGAATCGAACCTGTGACCTTCCAGGTCACAGGCGAGTGTTCATTCCATTGATCCACACCAGCCAGGGCTCCACCATCATTTTTAGTGGTTGCAAATTATTTCACTCAGTGATCGTTCCATAATTTATTTATCCCACGTATTATTGTGCAAAGTTTGCCATGACCAGATTATCACACAATTCGTTCATTTTTATGCCAAGTGTTCAGGACGCATCAACCACATTGCAGGCGTCCTACGGACACATAAGGCACATCCCTGGCCCCTCGGAAGCTTCTAGTCTGGGGAGGAGATCTTGTGATCGGCTGTGCCGGGGTGAGAGGACTCCTACCCACAGACGCTTTGGACACGGCCCAGGCCACAGGGCCAGGCTCCTCCAAAGGGTGAGGACTCTTTCTAAAGCCTGCTGTCCCCTCTCAGCCCACAGTGCTCAGACCCGGACCTGGACCTGCACCTGTTGGAGGCGGGCAGCTCGCATCGGGCCAGGTGCCAGTAGCCCCCTCCTCTGGACTCCCTCCAGCTAGGGCAGGAGTTCTCAACTCCTGCGAAGATCAGTCTCAACTGCTAGACTCTAAACACATCAATGTCTGGGCTGATCAGTGCGCGACAGGAATGGGGCTTGAGCAGCGGTGTGCTGGCAAATACTGAACAGTCAGCTCTCAAAAGAGCAGACGTAATTTAGTATAACTTTCATTGGTATAAAGGATGTCTAGGACACAACTGACAAATAGTTAAGACCATCTAGCTAACAAAAGGGCAGTCAGACACGGGTACCACTGACTGTCCCTCTGTGGGCACTCTGAGGTTTTTACGCGCAAGGTGATTCGCCACTGTCAGAGGGGAGACGAGCCTGCCTTCCCTTTGTGAGGCTGGAGAAGGCGGGGGGAGGGAGGACGGGGGCCAGCAGCAACCAGAGCCCCTGGTGACTCCAGGAGGCCGGTATCTCCCTTTTCCACCAGGGACCTGTGTGTGTGTGTGTGTGAATGTAAATGCGATTTATGAAATTTTAGATCCTGTAGCCTGCCCTTTGCTCTCCATAACAAAGCATAAACCTCATTTTGTATGATCACATTTCCTCTTCTAGTTATACTGCATGGTGTTCCATTTTCTGGAGGGCATCAAGGTGGTAGCTAGTGCTTTGCCATTACAGACACTGCTGTGGTTTTCAACACAGTGAAATGGTAACAGAGGGAGACACAAACCTGCCATATGCACCCTCTCCCCAATCACCACAATGGCAGTCAATCATTTCTCTGGTGCCCACTGTGTGCGAGCTGTGCCGAGGGCTCACCCAAGGCAGGGCAGGCTGTCACCTCCCCCACAGGCGAGGCAGCTGACTCTCTGAGACTCAGCAGCTCCCTGTGGTCGCACCAACCCATGGGGGAAGAGCCAGGGCTAGAACTCCAGGCTGCCTGGCTCTAGAACCCCAGAGACCTCGAATGGAGGAAGCTACCAGGATGACTATGTTAATCCCACTTTTAAGTTTCGTGCATTTTATGTTGCGTTGACACCTTAGGACCTTGTGAACATGGGGAGGGATGATCCCTTTCAGCTATTTCGGAGATGACCAACAGCTTGCCTGGGAGCCCAGAGCTCACCCTTCCCCCTACGCGCCTCCTTTATCAAACTCTGGCACAACAAGTCAATATTCTCCTATCCCTAAATCACCCCAGAGGCAGATATGAGACCACCAGAGACCACCTACCGTCCAAAATATGCAATCCTACATTCACTCAGAGTACCCGCCAAGCCTCGCCCATTCCAACCCACCAAAACCACGTGGAAGACCGTGGCCTACACTTGCCTCCACTCCTCGCCTGGCACTTCCCCAGGGGGCCCCCATGCCGTGGCCTGCCCCCTCCTTTTGAGGACAGTAGTTGTCTCCATGTCTGTTATCTTACTATATCCAATTAAAAAAAAAATCTTGGTTGTGTTTGAAAACAATGAGGTCATGTGGGCTCCGGAGGCGATGGGGGGCGGGGCATGGACTTCCCACCTTAGTTTTTCCTCCTGGCCCCTCCACCTGCTCCGCCCACCCTGGAACATCCACTGTTCTCTGCTCCCCAGGCTAGTCTCCTCAGCTTGGGCCCCGTGAATCCCCCCAGTCTACCAAAGTCTAGACTATGATGCTTCGAGCGAAATTTATTGTTTCCCAGACACTGCTTCTGGGTGCCCTGGAATGCTTACACAGTCAGTGCTCACTTCCCACTGCAGAGTTTCACACAAAAGCTTCAGATAAGAAGAACAATTGCAGTGGTGGCCCAGGAGATAAGGAGCGTTGACTGGAGGTGCAGAAGAGCTGACCTCAGTGGCAGGGGGCGTATCTGTGCGCCAGGAAGCTGACTTACTCCCTGCAGAGACCTTCCTGACAAGGATTTTTTCAGATGGTGCAGGATCTCCTAAATTAAAATGTCAAAGGGCTTCCGTGAGCTTTATTCGGAAGTCAGAATGCTCTCTGAAATTCTTTGCGTGAAACCTAGAGGGAAAAAAAGTGTCAGGGAAAAAATGGGAAATGGAAATTCAAGACCAAAGTGATTCCGGATTTTTCCTCCAGCAGAAAACTGGAGCGAGTTCCCAGCCGAGCTCCATTAAACCCCTCTTTGAGCCTCAGAAGTGATGGGGCCTCAAATGTTGGGAAAAGTTTAGTTTCAGGTCATAGCTAAAAGCTTAGCAATCAATGCATGTAAAAGCTATTGTTCCAGGAACTGAAGGAGTGACCCACCTTGACTCCAGGAGACCACAAGCAGTTCCACCTTTGTGCCTCAGGAGGATTGCAAACAATCGAATGGTATCTGAGCCATCGGGCTCCAGGGGGAGACGCCCACCACCCAGGGCACAGATAAAGACCATCAAGCAGGATACAGATGAAAGAATGCTGTGGCTTTATATCTGATTAATTTTCCCCCTGAATTCCAAACCCCTTACCTACAGTTCCCTTCTCCTTATAAAAGGGTCGGTTTAAAACGGAATTTAAGATGGTCTGTTAGGGTACGAACCCGCCGTCTTCTCAGATCGCCAGCCATCTGAAGAAAGCGCCCCTAAGAGTTCAATCCCTGTCTCTGCTTACTGGGTCTGGTAGGTGACAGGTAGTGTGAACGTCGGCTTTTCTGGTGTCAGAAGGAGATGGATGTTCTTGGAGCTGCTGGGAAGTGGGAAGAACCTGTGCATTTGTGAGCAGTGAGGCAGATGCCAGGCTGGATTCGTCCCGAGACCACAGTGTGCCCAGCTGGGACACTTGGCAGTGTGACCCAGGGGAGGTCCGACAGGGACTCTTGCAGGCAAAGAGCACAGGGCACTCATGGGAGACTCATGTTGGCATTGTGGAAGTGAAAACAGAAAAGGAGAAGGACAGTGTAGGTAAGGGGTTGGAATGCACGGAAAAAAATTAATCAGATATAAAGCCACACCATTCTTTGTCCTGGGCAGTGGTCTTTATCTGTGCCCTGGGTGGTGGGCGTCTCACCCCGGAGCCCGATGGCTCAGATACCATCTGATTGCTTGCAGTCCTCCTGAGGCACAAGGGAGGAACTGCTTACGGTCCCCTGGAGTCAAGGTGGGTCATACCTTCAGTTCCTGAAACAATAGCTTTTACATGCATTGATTACTAAGCTTATTAGCTACTACCTGAAACTTAAAATTTTCCAACATTTGAGTCCCCCATCAGAAGATCTGCGTTTCTTTGAGGTGGTCCACCAACAGGTCCTTGAAACTGGAATGCGACAGCGCTGAGACAGACTAGAGATTCAAAGAAGCAGGATCCAGGGCGGGGGACAGTGGGGACAAGGAGGAGAGAGGGTGTTACTGGACTAGCGGGGTCTATTCACTTGTGTGCATCAAAGCCCAAGCAAATGCAATCAGGAGTTTTCAACAAAGGAAGTGGAGGTTTATTAGCTGAGGAAATGGTATCAAGCCCGGAGTCACAGGTGCGTTAGTGCTGAAAGGCCTGGCTTTCCAACAGCTTGCAGGGGACGGGTTATATAGGGGAGAAATCATTAATCATGATGGCTGAAGGACTTGGGGTCAGGGCCTCGACTGATCGGTTGGGACCAGGGTAGGGAGTAATTACCATTGTCTCAGGTCCGGAGGTCAGACACGGTGGCATTGTTCTGCCTGGCTTCGTAAAGCATTGGTCCGCAGGGGCATTCTCCTTTCACGGACCTGGGGCTGAAACACAGCTGAAGTGAAGATGCCATCTTTAGCTCAATGGAAGCTCTATTCCTGTGGTCTACAGTCCTGAGGCTTTGTTCTTAATTCAGTTTGATACTGACCAGAATCTGATGTCCTAGCGGTTTAATGATGAAGGCGGGGAGTGAACGGGCAGAAAGGAGAACGGGTTATGTTAAAGAAGCGGAGCTTCGGCATGGTTATGTAGAGGAAATCAAGGCTGATACCAAAGATGAAATGCTATTTGCCCTGACTAATGCTGTAGATGTTGAGACACCATTTGCCCTGACTAATGCTGTAGATATTGAGACACCATTTGCCCTGACAAATGCTGTAAATGCTTATCTCCCACCTCTGTAAGCCCTTTCGGCGCCAAATCTATACCTCCCAAGACCCTTCCCCCACTTGGCCCAGCATAAAAGGGGTGCGGGGCTATTGTTCTGGGCTCAGAATTTGGAGTTTGTCTCCTCTGGGCCCGTGCACGTAAATAAAGATAGTGCTCCTAACCCCTCAGTGTCTGGTCGCTTCATTTTTCCGTAACAGTTACAAGGGGCATCAGGTCTGCAGTGGGGTGGCCCGGTGGACCTGCCCCAGTAGCAGCACGAAGAGTCTTGTGTGCCCCAAGGACCTGGAGTCAGGAGACCCGAATAGGGTGAAAGGCCTATTCCGGGCCCCCCGAGCTCCCGCTCCCATGGACTTTGTGGGTTAGAATGTATGACTCAAAGCCAATGAGGGGTCCCTCAGCTCCACGCGTTCTTCCGGACTGCATGTGCGCTGACCACATCTGCACTGAAATTCCTCAATTCCCTCCATTTTCGCTGGTTTAAGGCGATCCCTTCAACCTAAGTGTGAAGTGAGGGGCCTTGCTCAAGGTCACCCAGTGGGTTACTGCCCAGTTCCAGCTCTGCCCCCACCCCCATAAATTCCCCTGCCGCCCAGCCTAACGTTTGCCTTCTAAAGGCGGGTTGAAAAGAGCCCCTTCTCACAGTTCTCCAGGAAAACCGGTTGAGAATTCATATGCAGAAGCATTCCTTCCTTTGGAAACCAAGCCAGGGTGTGGCTCGTTCCCGCACATACAGGTCTGCCCGTGAGACAAAGCCAGGGGGAGTCCCGTTGCAGGCCACAGGAAACCTGGACGGCAGCCTCTGCCAGCCTTTGAAGTGTCTGTTTCCTCAAAGCTCCGGCCTCCAGGGCCGGGGTTCCCACTCCCACCTCTGCGGGCCGAATGGCTCTGCAGGAGAATGTCTCCCTATATGGCGCTCGTTCTCCCCCACTCCCAGCTGGTTCCCAAAATAGGTGCTTGGGAAGCGGCTCCTTTTTACTCACCGAGGGAAGGGCGTTTTCTAGAAAGGACAAAATATCCTGGGATGAAACTGGGGAAGGGGAGGGCAGAGGAACAATTCGACCTCTGGGGCTGGTCCTTAAGGGAGGGACATCATGCCGAGCGTTGTGGCCTCCGAGGCCAAGGCCGAGGCCGTGGATCGGACGTGTGGGAGGCCGGGGCGGGGCCGTGACTGGTAGTTGCAGAGGTTTTGTTCAACCTTGAAGTGATTCTAGAATCGTTTCTTGTTTAAATTAAGGTAAAATCCACATCGACATTAAATTAACTATTTTAAAGTGTACGATTCAGCGGCATGTCCTACATTCGAGCTGCTGTGCAACTACCATCTCTGCCGAGTTTCAGAGCCTCTTTGTCTCCCTGAAGGCAAGCCCTGGGTCCGTGAAGCGGCCATTCCCCCTCCCTGTCTGAGCACCCCCGCCCCCGCCCCCGCCCCAGGCAGCCACCAATGTCATTCTGCGTCTGTGGATTTACCCATCCTGGCCATTTTATATAAACGGAATCATACAATATGTGACCTTTTGTGTTTCACTACTTTCATCTGGCATACCGTTTCCAAGGTTCCTCTGTATTATAACATGTAAAAAATTGAGTTATAATTGACATATAACATTATGTTAGTTGCGGGTGTACTGATGGAATCTATGTACATATTGCAAAATGTTCGGTACAGTAAGTGCAGTTAATATTTATCGCCGCACATAATTACAATTTGTTCTTGTAATGTGAACTTTGAAGATCGACTCTCTGAGCAACTTTAAAATGTACCATGCAGCTTTATTCACTATAATCACTATGGTGTTCATTACATCCCCAGAACTTATTTGTCGTATAACTGGAGGTCTGTAGCTTTCGACACCCTTCACCCATTTTGTTCACCAGTTTACCCCCCTTCCCCCCACCTCTGGCAACTACAAATCCTTTCTCTCTATATATGAGTTTGGTTTTGGTTTTGGTTTTAGGATTTAACATGTAAGTGACATCACACTCTTCTCTGTCTGACTTATGTCACTTTCCACAATGCCTTCATGTTCCATTCTTTTTATGGCTGAGTAATAGTCCATTGGGTTGTTCCTACCTCTTAGTTATTGTGAATAGTGCTGCTATGAATATTTGTTTACAAGTACTTATTTAAGTGACTTTAAAAAAAAATTGATTCCAGAGAGAGGAGAAGGGAGGAAGAAAGAGAGGGAGAGAAACACTGGTGCGAGGGAGAAACATGAATTAGTTGCCTCTTTCGTGCGCCGCTACTGGGGACCAAACCTAAGATCCAGGCATGTGTCCTGACCAGGAATCAAACCTGTGACCTTTTGGTTTGTGGGATGACGCCCAACCAACTGAGCCACTCTGGCCAGGGCTAAGGGCCTGTTTTCAATTCTTTGGGGCATATATTGTGGGGAGGAAGGAATTTTTTCTACCTTCTAGGTTCTTCTGGCTGATCTAATAATCAAATTTACATGAAACAGATTAACACGAGAAAAGAACCAAATCTGATTACATGTGTATGTACGGGAACCCCACATACATGAGAGTCAGAGACCCCACGTATATGAAAGATTCGGAGACGGGAGAGGAAGCAGGGCCAATGCAGCGCCAGGGGCTGGGGACGGACGTAAGGTGCCTGAGGCTCCGGAGGGGAGAAGTGTCATTCCCAGACCGATAAGGAGAGCAGACGTTCAATAATCAGATGCTTGCCTTGCCCTATAGATAGATTAAAAAAAAGTGTATCTCTGGTAATAATTCTTGTTATGAGCAAGGCCCCTAAATTTAAATTCTTCTAAGGAGTTAAGTGGGGGTGGCGAAGGTTTCTTTCGAGCCCACAGAGTCTTGATTACTATAAGCTCAACGTAACGCATGTACCATAGCGGCACATCTCGGCAAGGCCTGTGCTGGGCCCCTTCAGTGCCTTCCGATGGAACTGCCAGCTCACACGGAGTGGCTTCTCATTGCACGCTAACATGCCACATGCTTGCCAGAGCACCACAATCACCTGAGTTTCATTAGAAGCCTGGACCCCCACCCCCACCCCCGCCCCGGCCCTGACTGGTGCGGCTCAGTGGGTTGGGTGTCATTTTTCAAACCTAAAGGTCGCTAGCTTGATTCTCAGTCAGGACACATACCTGGGCCGTGGGTAGTCCCTGGTTGAGGGCAGGTGAGAGACAACCGGTTGATGTTTCTCTCCTTCTCTTTCTCCCTTTTTTCCCCACTCTGTAAAGATAAATAAAATCTTTAGACACACACGCACACACACACAGACCCCCCAGGCTCCACCCTGACCTACAGCAGAATCAGCACCCCAGGCAGGGACCCTGAAGGTGTATTGTGCACAAGCTTTCCAGATGAGTCCCATAGTTGTCAAGTGTGCGGACCCCTGTGCCATTCCACTGGTTTTGTAGAGGGAGTCAGGGCCGACACCAAGGACGACATGAAATGTTATCTGCCCTGCTGCAGGTGCTGAGATGCTATCTGCCCTGACTAATGCTGTAAATGTTTCTCTCCCACTTCTGCAAGCCCCTTTGTGCCAAATCTATACTACTCCTCCCAATACCCTCCCCTGCTTAGCCCAGCATAAAAGGAATGCGGGGCTATTGTTCTGGGCTCAGAATTTGGAGTTTGTCTCCTCTGGGCCCATGCACGTAAATAAGATCATGCTCCTAACCCCTCAGTGTCTGGTCGTTTCATTTTTCCGTAACAGTTTTGGTAAGGATAGGCTCATTCAAATATAAGGAAGCACCGGTAAATAACTCTACTTCTCACATGGAACCACTTCATAGACAAAAGCTCCTGGCTCTAGCCATTCCCCCTTCTGTAAGCCACTTCCTCCCTTTGTCAATATCCATGTGTATCTTTCCAGACTCCCGTTTCTCAGTCCCGCCCACTTCCTGCACTGACCCGGCCGCTCAATGTCCACGCACTGGCCAGAGAGCCATTCAGTGAGCATGGTCTGCCATCGCCCCGTCCCATCACCGGGATCTCAGAAACAGTGGGCTCCCCGCTGGCATTCAACCCCACATGTCCGTTAGTGAAGCTCGCTTCCCGGTTCGCTCGCTTTGGCAACGATCTGGTAATGTTCCTAAAAGGGGAAATTTCCCTGTGTCCTCC
Source organism: Mormoops blainvillei (assembly GCA_004026545.1). Taxonomy (NCBI): domain Eukaryota; kingdom Metazoa; phylum Chordata; class Mammalia; order Chiroptera; family Mormoopidae; genus Mormoops; species Mormoops blainvillei. Next base: position 62,470 of record PVJD01007036.1, on the reverse strand, counting down.
TGCCCGAGTCCTGAGGTCGGGAGGCAGGAACTGGCAGCATAGTTTCAGGCAGGAGGCTTTCTCCCTCCCTGTGCCCCGTCACTGACCACGGCTGCTCACAAACATTGCAGTCGCCTCCATGGATACACTGTTGTCGCCCAAACAGCTCTTGGTAAATAGACTACTTGGCATTTTTATGTTTCTCTTTTTCTGAAGCATGAGGGAATGTTGGGCCAGAGAGAGTATTTTGTGGGGGGAGTTCTTAGTCCCTGATGCTGCCGAAAGGAAGTGAATCTTTTCTGTTTCGATATCAGGAAATAATCTGCCACATTTGACATAATTTCAGAAATATCTACTATTCATAAACTTCTTATTCCTTCATCCTCCAATCTGTTGATTCTGTAAGATTACAGAGAAAGCAAATAATGGTATCCGTGGCATAGAATACTGTAAGTTCCTTAAAACGACGGACCATGTTTTGTAGTGGAAATGGTTTGGAATTGGAGCCTGATCTTAGAAAAGTTACTTAACTTCTCTGAACCTAAGTTTTATTTTTTTACACAAAAAGAAATAACGCAGATTACAAAAATGGTCACCACCCCCACCCCTCCCCGAATTCTCACCCTTTGCAATGTGCTTTGCAGGCCCCCATCAAGAAGTGGTATCTACTTCCCATCTCCCTGGATCTGGGTGGGCCTTTTAATTTGCTTTGGCCAACACAAATGATGGGTGCCAGCTTCAACTTCAAGAGGCCTTGCACCCATCTGGTCCCTCTGGGAACCCTGCTCAGCCACCATGTGAGAAAATGGAACAGCCCTCTTGGAGGATGAGAGACCCATGGAGCAGAAAAGAGCCACTGGAGGCCGCTCGAGATCAGGTGGCCTCCGGCCTACGCAGCGGCTGAGTATAGAGCCATCAGGAAATCCAGCTCCGGCTAGAAGAGTCTCCCTGCTGAGCCCAGCCCAGACTGTTTACCTGCAGAGTGGTGAGCTAAGGAAGTGGTTATTTTTTGTAGTCACTAGTTTTGGGGAGATTTGTTATGCTACTACCTGGAAACACTGGGTTGTCCTGACCTGCCCTAACACCCATCAAAGGACTTATGAGGACCCCAAACACTGACTTACGCTCACCCCTCTGCTCAGGGGGCCACTCTCTGTTGCTCAGCCCCAGAGATTCCAACCACTTCCCTCCTTTGACGGCTGACATGGCCTCCTCAGACCAGAAGATCTACATGGTCTGGACTTCAGCTTGCGGCGTCGCAGTTGGGAATTGCCCTCACGGAGGGGACGGGGTTATTATAATGGGCCCGTCCTGTGAGTTGCCCTTCTCTCGGAGCTGGCGCTCTTGCACGCCTGGATGGTTAATGCTGAAGAACCGTTGCTTCGTGTGTTATGTCCGGTTTTATGGTTGTTTATGGCGGGAGGATTAGTTGGGTAGACTTACTCCATCATAGCCAGAAGGCAAAATTTATCTTTAAACTGTAAACTTTTTTTATCATAAACATTTAAAAATGTTTTCATGCAGTGATGGTGATTGTTTTGATTCGAGGCACCATGTTTTATTAAACTACTCTCGCAATGCATATTCAGGCTATTCTCAGAAACTAGCCGTCACAGATGATAAAGAACATGTTTGTGCATGTAACCTTTTGCTTTTGGCTGTGACTGTGCAATAAATTTCTCGATGTGAAATTATTGAGTCAAAAGTTATGAACAGCTTCGTGGTTCTTTCTGGAACACTTCCATCGGTATCACCACTGTATCAACAGCAAGAGGAGTTTTATTTTAATTTTAGCCTGTTTTATGTTGATTTCTGGTGAAACGCATTATTTGCCCGACTCTTTGCTATGCTTCTTGAGATATAAGTTTGGCTGTACATGTAGCAGCCACCAGGATTTCATTTCTTTCTTTTCCTCACCCGCCTTGTTTAATTTCTGCCTGTGTCTGTGACATCCCTTCTTAGTTAATGCAATGTGCCCTTTTAACCCCTTGAGCACACTAAATACATTGATTTTATAGTCTTATCATGTGCAGTGTTGCATGAAACGTTTTTCATCTAGAATGAAAGTTCCTTTGTTCATTGTGTTTGACTCTCTGGCATAGCATTACATTTTGACGGTATTTCTGATACTTGGTTCACAAGCTCAAAGTAAATTTGAGGGTTGCTTTTATTTTTGATTCTCACCCTTTCTATCCATGTGAATCTTCCATTGCTCTGACTTGGTCCTATGGCCTGTCAGAACAGAGCCTTGGCCTGTACTTGGGTTTGGAGGGGCTTGGGAGCGTGAAGCCCCCATTGCGGCAGGGAACCCAACACCTGACTGACAAAGGGAGAACTCTTTTGCTTGAGTGTGTGCACTTCATCCCCACCCCGCCTGGGGCCCAAATTCAGGCCGACTCGCCCCCCGCCCACCCCCCAGGGCGGTTAACACACAAAATAGTGTGTGTTTGCACAACCCAGAAAAGTGTCAATTCAGGGCTGTGTCGTCATTTTGTTGCAATGTGGAATGCCTTGACTTAGCTGAAATCAACAATTGTTTATTGCCGTCTGCTATGTTTGGTTGGTGGGACTGAGGATTAAAATACGACCATTCTTAAAGCACGTTAACGGCTCCCAGGAACGTAACAGTTACAGGATCCATCTTCCCCAAATGGCATTTTGTCTGAAAATCCTGGGGGTCTCCAGGAAACCTACTGCTTCTCGGCACCTCACAATTTTACCGCAATCTACCTGTCCAGACCCCGGTCCTTTTACTCTCTCACCCTCACACCATCATCAGCTCCTACCTCTGCCCCTTCACTCAGGCCTGTGAGACTTCGGCTTCTAGCGGCAATGCAGGCTGTCAGATGTTTCAGTCCAGGGCTTGGGGCAGCAGTGTGGGCTGGGACATGGATTTGGGATCTAAAGCACAGAGGTGTGTATTAGTTTGCTGACTCCATGACAATATACCACAGACTGGCTGGTTAAACAACAGAAATTCACGGTCTCACAGTTCTGGAGGCTGGAGGTCCAAGATCAAGGTGCCAGTAGGGCTGATTTCCTCTGAGGCCTCTCTCCTTGGCTTGCAGAGGGCCACCCTCCTGTAACTTCTTCACGTGGTTGTCCCTCTGTGCACACACATCCCCGGTGTCTCTCTCTGTGTCTGAATCTCCTCTTCTAATAAGGACACCAGTCAGGTTGAATTACGACCCTCTCTAATAACCTCATTTTAACTGAATCAATTCTTTAAAGGCCCTACTTCCAAATAAAGTCCTATTTTGAGGTACTGGGGGTTAGGGCTTCAACATGAATTCTGGAGGGACACGATTACAAGACAGCAGCTGAAATCACAGGAATGAGGGTCTTTACTGAGGGCGAGGGTAAAACGGGGGCACAGACTCGTGGAGATTAATGACCCACGGGGGCTGGTGGCAACTCATTAACATTTCAAGTTATGTTCTTTTAACACGTATACTCTCCTTGACTATTATTCTTATTTTTAAAACAAGTGATTTTCACAAAGAAAGGTTCTCGTTGCTAATTTTCTTAAAACCAGCCTCCCTTTCAGTATATCTTTTGGCTTTCCTCTTTTGATGGTGGCCTTTGCATGGAGAACGATTTCTCTGACGTCATATAAACAATACACTGAGTGCCCGGTAGGTGCAACCCATGCTCAGTCTCAGCTTTGGGGATACAAGCAGACGTGGCAGTGGCTGGAGAACCAGGAGCGCACGCCAGACCTAGAGCCACTCGTCCAGTCCCTCAGGCTGCCACCCTGTGGTAGAGCTGACCCTGCACTGCTGGATTTAGGGTTTTTTAAAAAGGAAGCTGAAAAGATGCATTTTTAAAGTGCGCAATCCCCCTACTTGAAAATGAAGGCTCAACTGATTAAAAAACACAGTGAAGATCGAGAAAAATACATCTCCGGACTGTGTCTGGAGGGTGAGTCACCCGTTCCTAACCTTAGACACAAAGTGAGGCAAGAAGGGGCCTGAGGACAGAGCTCAGAGGACCTCTGTCTTTTAAAGGTCAGCAGGAATTTGCCACCTCGCGTGACCTAGTTAAGAACCACAGTTGGATGCTGAAATCTTCAGATGACAGATTAATGAGGAAGTTTATATGGAAGGGTTTTTATCCCCCTCACTGTGGGACAACAGACATTCTGTATCTCTCGGCATGTGATGAAGTACCCAGGACCCACTCTGGGACTTTTTGCCAAACTCACTCAACCTGAATCTAATTAAACCTCTGGACAGAAAATGGCAGGAACTTCAAAGGTTAGTGAAATCCATTAAAAAAAATACAAGGATATAGGAAATCCTACTGGACAAATGGCTCGATGTTTTTTGGGAGAGTGGGGGGCTGTTTTCATAACTCGACCTATTACCATCCCAACCCCAAACCTTTGTCTTTTCAATTCTTCACAAATGTATCATTTCTTTGACTAAAAGGTATAAAAACATCCAGCTTTAGTCACTTCTTTTAGTCTCATATTTTTATGGGGTGCCCCTGTGTACAAAATTAAATTTCTTTTTGTCCTATGAATCTGTTTTATGTCAATTTAATATTTAGACCAGCCAAACAACCTAGAAGGGAGGATGAGAAAAATTTTCTGCCCTACACTGACATCCCTAACAGGGATTTATTCCCCGAAGATGTTCTTGAATTAATAATGGCAATGGCTCTCTTGAAAGTGATGGTTTTCATAAAAGGGCCTTCAATAGGCTTCTCGGTCACGCGTATAAGGAGCCCACATCCATCATGTGGAGACGTGTCTGTAGATTTTCGGTGCTGTAGCCTCTGCTCTGTCTGAAATGAAGAGAAAACAAGAAGCAAGACCGGAGCGTTAGCTAAGCTCTTGTATACCATGCCTGGCCCAGGGCGGGCCCTCAGTGAGTATCTGCCAAAGGCATGGATGAATCGGGATTTAGGTGTTACCCACGAGGTCCAGTTTTCAGAGATTTTGTGGAAGGTCTGTCTTCCCCTCCCTAATGTCCCATTCCTTTTACCAGGAAGCCTGGGATTCCTCCGTAATTGCTTGTAGCTTAAAACATTGCTCCTTTTCTGACGTGGTTAACACTCAGTGTGAAGGAAGGTTCCGGGGGAGTGCGTGCTCTCCCACACCCCCACCTTTCCTTTCTTCTTCCCCGACAGGCACACATCTCCTAAACTCTAAGGGTCCCCACGAGACTTGCGACCAGGCGAGCAGTGGGCAGTGGCAGCTGGTCCGGGGCCAGCCCCGAACCTGTCTCCAAGGCCTCCGGGTTACTCTTTTCTTGCTCTGACTCCCCAGGAGCCAAAGCAGCCAGGCCTAGCCTCTCCCCTGTCGCTTCTTCTGTCCCAAGCCCTTCCTTGTTTCCCTGCCCTGAGCTTTAATAAACACACTCTCAACATCATCTGGACTCGCGTTGTGAAATCTTTCCTGCATGACGTCAAGAACCCACACACTACCAGCGGGCCCGAGGCGGACCCACTCCGGCCCCAGTCCCTGTCCGGTAACGAGCGTAGGAGTAGTTAATTATTCCATGCTTATTGTGTTTCTTGCTGTCTGCACTTAGAACTATGGAGTCCTTTGTGGGAGGGGTTGGGTATTTCTTCTTTGTGCTGTTAAAAAAGAGACAACATGGGAGTGACTTGTGCTAAGCCCCACATCACCAATGGAGACCTAATACGTAGCTTAGTTATAGTTTCAGCTTTCTCCAGGAATAAGATCATAAACCAGACGGCCTGGAATTTCCTGGTCAGCACCTGTGAGGTCCTCTGCCTGATAGACTCCTGCCATCGCCTAAGAAGGTGACCTTGCCACAAGCAACCAGCAGCTGGCCTGTGTAACTTCCTGGCCTTCCTTCTTTCTGCCTGTGAGAGTCTACCATTCGGTGCAGCCCTTTGGAGAGACTTTCTGTTTGCTAGATGACGTGCTGCCTGACTCAGGAATCTCGGAATAAAGCCGATGAGGTCTTTAAATTTTACGTGGTTAAATTTTGTTTTTGAACAGCGTCCTCTGTTAAAGGTAGCAGAATATGCCACCCCAAAATAGACATCCTTGGCAGAAAAATTATTATTATTATTTTCTAAACCCCACTCCAGGATACGTTTATTGATTTTTAGAGAGAGAGGAAGGAGAGAGAGAGGAAAAAACAAAACAAAACACTGATTGGTTGCCTCCTGTATGTGCCCTGACCGGGAATCGAACCTGCATTCTTTTGGTGTATGGGGCAATGCCCCAAGCAACGGAGCCACCCGGCCAGGGCTGGCATGAGGGTTATTTTGAGAAACAGCTGATACAATAGCAGTTGTGCAAACAGAGTAGAAGTCGCCCTTCTGTAAGGCACAGCTGTCCTTAGTATGGAAATCGCCATGTGTCGGGGTGTCTCCCTCTCTGCACCAGGAGCAAAAGGCGGGTCTAAATCACCAGGGCCTCCTATCACCTGCGTGACAACCTTACCCTCTTGTTTTTCCTGGTCCCTCCCATGGCTGCTCCCACCCCATTTCTTTGTCTTTAGCTACAGAGAGCGGTATGGGTGCTGGTGGGTTAGGCCCCCTGAGGAGAGTTATTCACGTTCCTCCCGGGCCCCTCCCATGTTGACATGAAGTATACATGTTAATAAACTTCTGTTTATAGTTTGTATCTTTATTATAGGGCAGCTCAGCCAAGAGCTCATAGCCTAGGAGGAAAATCACTTTTCCTCCCTATGTGGCTCAGCACATAGTAGGCAGGCAGGAAATGTCCTTTGCACAGGTGACCGAGAGAGGGCGCTTTCTTCCTCTTGGTGGTCGGCACAGGGCTTGGTACTCAATAATGGCTTATGCTGTGGAAGGCCGAACACATTTTTGAAGAACAGCGGAAAGTGGGAAGCATTTTGAGCTGAAAGAGTGAGAGACGGGCTGGATAAGGAGGCTTTCGAAGACCTTCCAGTCGGACCCAAGGCTGATGATGAATGTTCCAAGATGTTAACCTCCCCTCCTTTGACTCAGCTCCTCTGGGGCGGATTAAGAAGTTTGGCAATGGCTCCCTGGAGAAACCCAGTAGCCAGGGCCGGGCTCCTGGGGGAGAACAGAGCTGTGAAATGTCAGGCCTGGTGCGGCTGGGGGCCCTGACTTCGGCCTCTTCCGCTGGGAAAGGACCAGGTGGGTTCTTTGGGACTGGCCGAAAACAACATTGTAGTGCAAACAACTGTTTGCAAAGCTAACAGGAAAGCAGGCGCCCTGAGTAACCGACCCAAAATTAAAGACATTCTTTAGAATTAGCATCACCATGTACAGCTAAAGAATAACTTAGCTCATTTGCATGTACCCGAATCTCTTCCTTCGCTTATTAACCTCAAGAGAAATTCCTTCTTTCTGTTCATGTAATTACTCCCCTTCCTTTCCTCATAAAACCCACTTGCCTTCACCTCCTAGTAGGAACACCGTTCGAATTCCTATTTCCCAGAATTGCAATTATTTTTCTGTCTTAAATAAATACTTGTTGCTTCTCACCTTGGCCCTTTATTTTTAGATTAACACCTTGTAGAAGAGCCTTCCTCTTTAGGAGCCTTGGGGAGGGGGAGGGGGGTACCCCTGTGCTTGGACTCAGGGTGGGGGCCCTTTCGCTCCTCCCCCTCTAGCCCCTCCCTCCAGGTACACTGTGGTCACCCCCGTGGGCAGCACATGTTGGCTCTTCCTGTGGACCAGGGCCTGGTCTGAGCTCTACGGGCATTAGCCCACTTAATACTGATGGCGACCCTGTGAGAAAGTGCCACCCATAAGGGCGGAGAAACTGGGGGCCGGAGAGGCTCAGAGATGTGCCAAGGTTACACTAAAATGTGAGAGGTGGGTCGTGAGCGCAGGCAGTTTGGTGTCAACTCCACGGCTTCGTGCTGGGAGCCACACGGACTGGGTGGCTTAAACAGCTGGCATTTCTTTCTCACAGTTCTGGAGTCTCAGATGTCCAAGATCAAGGTGCCAGCCAGCTTGATTTCAGGTAGGAACCCACAGCAGTGAGAGAGGACACCCATCCTATCGGGTGAGGGCTCCACCCTGAGGACCTCACTTCACCTCATTCACTCCCTTACTTCAAATGCAGCCACGGGCGGATGTGGGCCTCGCGGGGATGTGATTCACCCCTAGTGGGGAGAGGTGGGAGCAGTTGGCATTTTAGGCATCTGTAGGGGAGACTTTTTAGGTGGGGTAAAGGCTTCCTGGAGCGATTCTTTCCTCTGATATCCATCACGTCTCAGTTTCTCATCTATAAAATAAGATTATATTCCTTCCTCACAGCATTGCTATAAGAACGTAATGAGAAAATACACCGAAAATGTTTAGCATGGGGCCTGGCACATAGTAGCTATTCCCACCAGTACCCAGGTAACGCGAGCTGGCCTTGCTTTGACTGATGCAAAGTGGTTGAAGTGGCTGAAATTCAGACGTACCGAGGCCTCCAGCCTTCACTGTTACCTCTTTGGGACCTCTGGCCGCTCCAGGGACTGTGGCCGAGCTAGCCTGCTGGAGGACGAGAGCCAGGCCAGGGGCATGTGAGTGAGATTGTTCTAGACGGTCTGGTTCCCAAGTGACCACGGATTCACGGGTGACCCCAGCACACCTCAGTCTGGCAGGCCCAGACCAGACGCATCGCCCAAAGGACCCACAGATCTGTGAGCTAAATAAAATGGCTGTGGTTTTTAAGCCACTACGTTTTGGAGTTTTTCTCTCTTCTTTTTAACCAATAAATGCTAAATGATAGTGCTATTATCTGCCCATCTGAGTGAAGTGTGGGGGTGTATGTTCTGTTAGTGGCAACATCTTGGCAGAGTTGAGGGCCTCTGTCCTTATTGTCATACTGGATAACGACATCTGAGCTGGCATTCCGGCGTGTAACATAGAAATGGTTCTATCGCCTTGTTTTCTTTTCTTTAGAATGTTTAATGATATCAATGTAAAATTATGCAGATAAACCATGCATAATTCTCTGTGCAAAAAGTGGAACATTTGAGTGAACCTTAGAGGACTTTGACCCCTTTCTCACGGGCTTTCCAGGGGTCACCATGGTTGCCATTCTTTCTCATGGACCCCGGCGTGTGAAGCTCTGTGTTGTCTACCCTCTAACTGGAATTACGTCTTACTTTCCTACAATTTGCTCTTGTACCCAAGGATCACAGCGTGGAGGATCTTCATGCAGCTAAATCTTCTTTTAAACAACTGCTTCATATTCCGTCTGTCCAAGGCTGCTGTGATTTCCGACAATGCTACAAATAAAATTCTTGTGCACAGTTTCTGTGCACAACCATAGGGATTTCTTCAGAGTAAATGCCCTGAGGTGGCATTTCAGAGTGACAGGGCTGTGTATGCACATAGCCAAGGTTCATAGCTCTTTCAAATCTGCCTCCAAGGGGGCTATCTGTTTATGCTCACATCTCATTTCCCCAACTCTTTGCGATCCACAGCACTACCCCTCATGCTCGCTTAGTTACGTTTGGCTGCATCCCCAGGTGTGGGAGGAAGCCCTGGGAAGTGGCCCTGCGGTTCCTGGTGAGTCCACTGGCAAAACTGGGACAAGGACAAGCTCACTTGTCTCTTCTTCCTCGCACCTACTTCCGTACGGGCTTGTATATCAGTTTATTGTCCACCTCCGTGTCCAGGGCCCAGCACATAGCACACACCCAGTGAGTCTTTGTGGAGGGATGTTTGCATGAAGGGCGGATGGGGCCTCACCGCCCAGGCCTGGATGGCAGCTGCTGCCCAGGTGTGCACAGACCAGGTGCCAGGTGAGCCTGCCTAGGGCCCCTGTGATGTCCCCTGCACACAGCCCTGGCATCTCGTGGGAAAATGAAAAGAGAGGTGCTGGAGCCCGTGACCATGGCTGTGGATGAGCTGGCACCAATCGGGGGAGCAGAAGGATAGCTTCAGCGCCTGGGAAAGGGTATCTGGGGCGGTGGGGAGCCCTGGCCTTTGTGACGGAACTCCAGAGCCTTGTCCAGGGTTGGCCTGGGGACTTCCCAGCTGCCCTGGTTCATGTCCATGCAGAGGTGGGGCCTGGCGTGAAGTCTCAGTGTAGACAGTTTTGAGGACAGGTTTGTGTCCGAGTGACCTGGAAAGCAGGCAGCCTGTGAGCCTGGAGGAAGGAGGGCCTTTTGGGGACCGGGAAGTGGGGTGCTGGGACCGCGTGTGGAGTGACAGTTTCCTGTGTGGTTTGTTTTTGTAGGGAAAGATCTGGTCTGCTGGCCACCAAAGGCCAATCTGAAAATCACTTTGCTTTTTAGGGCTGCCTGCCCTTGACACAGATTTCGCAAGCCGCAGTGTCTAAATGACATCACTCTCGCCCTGGCCTGCCGCCGGTGCTTGGCCATTCTAGAAAGGGCCGGGGGTGCGATTGCTTTAATCTCCACCATCTGGCTCCGCCCCGGCGCCTTTCCTCACGTGGTCAGAGGTCACCCCTTATCTTCCCAAGAGCTTCCTGGGAAGGCAGCCCTCCTGGGGCCAGGAGACACAGCAGGGAGGGGCGGGCAGACGGGAGGAAGCCCAGTTACCGGACAGGGGCGGCAGCCGGGGACTGATCCCCTCGCGCTGCCCCAGACGCCGGGTGACTGGAGGCCCCATCTGCCTCTGAGACGGGCGGCTGTGGGAGGCTCCTGCACTTTTTGAACAGGTGACGCAGACTGAGCGGCTTCCAGCGACATACGTTTATTATTTTAGAGTTCTGGAGCCAGGAGTCCAAAGTCGGTGTTACTGGGCTAAAGTCAAGGGTTGGCAGGGCTGGTTCCTGCCGGCCTCTTCCAGCGTTTGGAGCCCCTCCTGGCTTCAGTCTCACCCCTGGCTTCCACCTTCCCACCTTACAACTTACTCTGGCCCCCTGCCACCGGGGCCACCCTAGGAGCCCGTCCCGGCCACGGGCACCTTTTCGAGAATGAGAAGGCGCCCGTTTCTCTGGGCAGGTGTAGCTCATGCCACGCACACAGCTGGGTCACCAGCCCATGATGCTCCCTAGGCCAGGTGCCTCTGGGTCGTGACAACTTGTATGGCTGTAGGTGGCCACCAAGGCTGCCTCAGGTGTGTTCCCTCTTTCCCCAAGGCTGATGGGCGAGCTATTTAGGATACAAGTTGGGGAGATGGAAGCAAGTAGATATGGGGCCGCCTTCCTCCCTGGGCCAGTTGTGTGGAGAACGGCCTCCCCCTAAGCTCCCTGGGTGTTTCTGCCCCAAAGAGGACAAGGAGCAGGACCCACTGTATGGCCAGCCGGGAGGACCCAGCTCTCTGCAGGAAGGACCGACTCTCAGTCTTACCTTCTAGGGTGGGGCTGACAAACTCTTTTTTGTAAAGGGCCAGATAAGAAACATTTTCAACTTTGCTGGCCGGGCGGCCTCTGTTGCTTTCTCCCAACTGCTGTCACAGTTGCTTAAGCAACTGTAGACAAGATGGAAGTGAACGGGCATGCTGTGCGTGCCCCAATAAAACTTTATTTATAAAAACAGGCAAGGGCCCCCATGGGCTCCTGTCCTGGGACATTTTCCTTTCCCTTGTCTCCCTGATGACCTCCAAGGCACAGCAGGCCCTGCCCCAGCTCTTCCAACCGGGAGAGAACAGTTCAAACAGAAGACTGGGCCGGTCCTTTGAGCAGCGAGCCCTCAGAGTCGCCATACAGTAATACACCTCACCTGCAGTTTCGTTTCCTGCAGCTTTAGCCACCAAGGGGCCAGCGCCGTCTGCAAATATTAAATGGAAAATTGCAGAAGTAAACAATTCATAAGTTTTGGACTGTGTGACCTTCTGAGCAGCGTGATAAAAATTTTCACTGTGCCCCTCTTTGTTGTGAGTCCTCCTTGTCAGAGTCTCCACTCGGTATATGCCACTGGCCCGTTAGCTACTTAGTTGTCACCTTGGTTATCAGCTTGGCCGTCGACGACGTGTCACAGCACTTGTGTCCAAGCCACCCTTATTTTACTTAATAGTGCGAGAGTAGTTTAAACTTTATCATAGGTGTACATGTGTAGGAACAAAACATAGGATATACGTAGGGTTCCGTATTGGCCAAGATTTTAGGTTCTCCTGGAGGACTTAGGATGTGTCTCCCCCGGATAAGGGGGACGGCCATACCTGCGACCGTTTGAGAGGGTGCACCGTGTGCGAGGCCAGCTGCTGACATCCATGCATTCAACCCACAGGACATTCCCGCATCCTACTCCCGGGAAATGGAACCGTAAACACCCTCAATCCCCTGGCCTCAAAGCCCAACACAGTGGGGAGGCGGGCGGCGGGGCTTTTACGGAAGATCCCAGGTCCTCACAGAGCTCCAGCCTGCCTGGTGCCAACAGACAGGCTGTGAATGCCACCTCCCCTGCTCCTTCCCAACGCGATGCTTTTAAACTCCAGGAGTACAAACCCAGTGCCCACAGGGTCCAGGGGAGGAAGGTAGGACAGAGGTTAGCTGCCCTAAAAGAACCTGGAGTTATCGGTGGGCTGCCCTTCATGAAGCACACTGCGCCAGGGCAGCTATATCAACAGGGCCCACCTACCATGTGTTCAAATGTATAAAAGCTATAAATCAACGAATATATTTTTGAGTGAAATATATACTTTATTCTTCTACCTTGACAACTACGCCTTCACAACAACCTGGAAGGCTGAATTTGGATATAGACTCCTTGGATTCTGGAGTGGTTAATTCTCTGTATCATTTCGGCTAGGCTACGGTAGCCCAGTCAGTGGGTCACACGCCAGCCTTGACGTTGCTGTGAAGGAATTTTGTAGCTGTGATTAACGTTTAAATCGGAGGACTTAGAGTAAAGCAGATTGCCCTCCGGGGTGTTGGTGGGCCTCGTGTAATCTGTTGAAGGCTGTAAGAAAAAGACTGAGGCAGGCTCTTCCCGAAAGAGGGAAGAGCTGTCCAGACTATAGACCCTACCTGAGTTTCCAGCCTGCTGCCCTGCGGAATGTGGATTTAAGAGCATCATCTGGCACCTAAATGTCCAGACTGATGGTCCGCCTTGCCGATTTTAGGCTCACCAGGCCCCACAACGGCATGAGCCACGTTCTTAAAATAAACGTCTTTATCTGTCCTGTTGGTTCTCTTTCTTTGGAGAACCGTGACTGATGTAGACCCTGAGGGATTCTATGCTAAAACATGGTCCCCAGGGAGGGCGGGCTCTGGCCTGGGTCCTGCCCCCCACAACCTGCACACCTGAGCCTCATTCACTGCCCCTCCCCGTATTTCACACACCGCTGTCCTTGGCATCGCCCTGGGGCCAAAAGGTGCAGAAACCTATGTTGTCCGGTCTCAAAAGTACGAACCACCCAGGCCTAGCGCGGGGCACAGAATCCCGGGGTCTCGAGGACTGAAGTGTAGCCTAGAAGAGGAAACGAGGGGTGTAGGTGGACATATCCTCCTGGCCCCTTGGGCTCCTCGTCCTATAGTACGTGGCATGAGGGGGAGGACAGGGAAAGATCTTTTAAAAGGCAAGACTCAGGGGCGCCGCTTGCCTGGGCCGGACACGACCTCCCGGAAGGCTGGCAGGCGCTCTGCCTGCTCCACCCCGTGGGCAGGCAGCCACACGTGGGACTGTTCATTTTGCCCAGAAACGCGGCTTTTCCGTTGCTCTTGTTGCTGGCAACCAGTTACGTTTAACTTCACCGCGTCGTGCAGGCTGACGGGGTCTCTGGACGAGCTGAGCTTGCCTGTGGACCGGAGTCCTTGGTGTACGAGGATGAGGACTTTGTGAAAATTCACCGAACTATCCACGTAGGACCTGCGCATTTTTCTGACTGTATGTCATGCTTCAACCACAAGCTGTACTGAAGCAAGACGGAGGCATGCCCAGGCCCATCGAGACGAGGCGTGGGGGCTGGCTCAGCCCAGGACCCACGTTTATGTTGTGGGGCGGGGTCTGGATGTGCATAAGATGTTTTGACCAATTTCCTCCGCAGTTCAGGGCTGCTCGGCGCATGGGAGCCTAAGCTACTGAAAGATGCCATTTCCGAGCTTCTGCGGTGCTTCCTGGAGGAGGCGTTTCTCTCCCAGTGAATGGCAGAGATGGGCCTGGAACCCACGCTGCCGAGCCGGCACCTCTGCCTGTTCACATTTCTAACACCACACTGCCCCCTGCTGGCGGGGACTCACTGTGTTGTTTTTTTTTTTTTCCAGGTCTCCCAAGCCACGGTGCCTTCTGGAGGCAATTTTTGGGCACGAGTTACAAGTTAAAGGCACTGGAGTTTCCTGGGCAAGGCAGGATTTTGAATGGGTTTCCAGAGAGAGACAGAGAGAGGGAGAGAGCATCAGTTTCTTTTCTGTATCTATGGGTCGCTTTCTGTTTTGTTTATTCTTTTGTTGTCAGACACAAAATAATCATGTCACAAATACGGCATTAACTATTTATTTGCTTCTTGTCTATGTCTGCCGTCAGGAGGTGGTAGTTATACTTTCGTTCGTTCCCTTACGCACCCCCCGTATCTGGAATAGTGCCTGGCACATAACGCGCGCTCAGTCATTAATTATCGCGTGAGTACGTGAACTTCAGTTTGCTTTTCTAAAATCCGGGGACTTGGACCCCCTGCCTGGACCGCCAGCCTGCCTGAGAGTCCTCCTCGGCTTCCCCGGATTAGAAAGTGCTTTGCACGCCCAGAGGGCAGCGCCCCCACAAGTGCTGGTCACCGGTTACCGCGGCAGTCAACGTTCTTTGTGTGGTTTGCAGAGAAGGCCCCAGTGGCCCCGTTTGCGTAAATATTAATCACCATGCCGTTTCTGCAGCCCTGCCCGCGCCAGCGCCCGCTGGGCAGGAGCCTGAGGAACTGGGGCCAGGTGAGGTCAAAGGGAAAATCACACACTGGCCGGGCTCCGCACATCACGAGGGGACTCATCACCGTCCTGGAACCTGTCCCTCTGCCTCCCCTCCTCTTCAGGCTCTGGCAGCTCCCCGGGGGTGATGGGGGAGTGACTGCGTGTGCCATCCCAGCTCTTTTTGTTTGTTTATTCGCCCACCGTGTGAAGTATGACACTCTGCCTTGCCCGGGCATCGCGGGGACACAAGGGTGATCCTGGGGGGTCTTTGACCCCTCGTGGACAGGCAGGCCTGTCCAGGGGAGGGGAGCACACCTGTCCTACCAACTCAGCCGGCTCCTGGTCAAAAGCGAAGAGCTGCGGTTGTTCGACTGATTGTTTATTTATGGGCCCCGTGCGGTGTACGGACAGTCTGCCTCGGGGAACCCATTTCAAACCACTAGAATGCCAAGACTAATTGGCAGCCGGCAAACTGAGTATGAACCTAGGTATTTACAAACCAGATTTGCTACCAGGGAGGATGACAGTGGGGAGGGAGCAGGGGACATTTTGGGAAGGGACTGGCCTCACGGTCACCTCTTAAAATGTAAACCTAATATGATTGGACTACGGCTGCTGCCTTCTTTTCCCAAAAAATCTTGCCGCTAGTTTTCTTTGTTATTTCAAAACAATGCTCCTCTGTCGCGAGGCCATAGTCTGCTGGGCTCTGTGGGCACCTCCGCGGTCTGTCGCTGCCGCTGCGCGCTGGTGCTGTGGGTGTTGGGGTTGAGGCTGCTGGCCCGAGCTGGGGGCGGGGGCAGGTGCTGGGGACGGCGGCCGGAGGGACAGGTTTGACGGGCAACATCAGGACTCACCTCTTAGCTTCCTTGCCGCCTCCCTGTTCCAGACACGGTGCTTGGGTACATCTGATGGCAGCCCGCTGCCATCCACAGGGACACTGAGGGCCACTCCAGGCTGGTTTTAATCTCTGCCTTAGCCTCCAGGTTCCAGCCTGGCTTCCCACCCCCCAGCCAGTCCAAGGCTGCAGTGGGGGTGGCGGACACTCCTGCAGCCCAAGGTGCCTTGGCCGTAAAATCCTTGACCCGTGACCTGTGAGTCTCTGGGCCAGCATTCCCCCTCGTGCCCCTGCCCCAGTGGTGGACAGCTCCTATCTTCTAGGATGACCAGCTTTTAAGTTGGGACCCAGCTTAAAGCTCCGTTCGCTGTCTGCTCCTGTCTAAGCCACTGATCCAATCCTTCCTTTGCACCCGCCATTCCCGCTTCAGTGGGTCCTGGCCCTGAGGACGGACCTCCTCTGGGTCCGGATTCTTCAGAGGGGACCCTGGTGCAGAACCCAGCACTTGAGTCTCTGTCATTTAAGCATGTAACACCTGACAGTGACATTTGTGCCCCTCTCTCTGCAAAGATGGGTTCCAGGGTAGGGGCTGCTTCCTGTCCCCATGTCCCGGCTCCTGGCACAGGGCCCCCAACAGTCAGTACCCAATAAGTGATGAGGAGGCATTTCACAGCCATTGGAATGTGGATTCTGAGCCAATCCAGGATTCCAGTCCTGTCCTGGCACTCGCCAGCCACGTGGGTTTGGGTGAGGAAGCTCTCCACGCCTCAGTGTCCTCCTCTGTAAGGTCATGGTGACATTAGTGCCTCCTTTATACACTGTTGTGGTCAAGTGAGTTGCTCTGTGTGTAAAGAGCTCAGAACTGCCGAGAACCCAGAAGGTGCGATATGTTTGTCGCTGTCAGTAAGCAAACGCATAAAGCTCACAGCACCTACACTGTCCCGGCTTGGTGGGAATTTCCGCAGCCGGTCTTTCAGACATCATTCATTAGTCCCCGGATGTCTGCTGGTGTTTACTGTGAGCCAGGCACCGTGCAAAGGTGGGGATGACAAGTTGACTCCGAGAAACTTGGGTCTCAGATGGCTCAGAGGGTGGGGGAGGTCGGTGACCAGTAGGTAAGCGGGGCTTCTGGGATTCAGGAATGATGATGGGGAGACTGGGAGGGGGGCCGAGGCAGGGGGGGGGGGGAGCACGGGGAGGAGGGGCCTGTCCTGCCTGGGGCGGGGCAGAAGGACCAGCAGGGTGGGGGTGGCCCTGAGCTGAGCCTTGCAAAGACATGCGGACAGTCTCCTGGAGAGAAAGCACAGGTTGGACTCAGACACTTTCTTTTCTTTTAATTATCATAATAGAAAAGGACTACAAGAGCAGGGGTGCTACCCCTCAGGGACCCGCGACGCCACAGCCACGTTTTTACATCCACTAGAGTTAGATCACGTGGGATCGAAAGAGCACATCGAAACCCTCCATTAAGAAACAGCCTTTCCGCTGTAGCGAAAGCTGGCGATGTCATCCAAACCAGGGCTTTGAGTAGCAAAGCTAGGGGAGTAGTTAAAATACGTTTTTATTCAGTAAACGACTTATAAGTTGGCTATGAAAGTGTTAGTAAAACACAGAAACGTTTCCGATTCTCTCAGAAGAACCGGTATCTGGAGGCAGCTAGTTACAAGAATAAGTTTTCTGTAAAACTTCAGAGTGTAGAAAGAGTGTTAGTAAGCGTTCAACTGGGGGTGGGGGGGGGGGTGGGGGGGAGTAGGGTGGGGCACAGGTCAAGGGTCAGAAACCAGAGAGATGTGGCTTTGTTCAAAGGCTGCCCAGCGAACCCCACTCCCACCCATCTTCCGCTTTTCCGCAAGCCGTGCTTCGCAGGGGCATTGACGAGAGACCAGGTCCCTCAAGGTCCCAGGGATGCCGTTACTGGGGGGCCCATGGGACAAGTTCGCCCCCCTCACTTTGTAGGGTTTCCTCCATGCAGGCCGAGACTCCCCGTGAAAGCCGAAGACAGTGAAAATGAAGAGTCACAGGGAAATGGCGAGTCGTGGGGATTTGGATGCCGCCTGGGTTTCCGATCGCCGTCCTCTGCCTGAACTCTGAGCACAAGGCAGCGGCCACGGTGGCTGCGTCGCTCTGAAGAGCTCTGATTTACTCCATCACTCCCAAATGGGGGAAGGTGGACCTTTGGGAGATACCGTCGTTTTGGAATCAGAGACAGTATGGCCTAGTGCTGGCTTTCCCGACCTCGGCACTGCTGGCGTTTCAGGGCCAGAGGATTTTTTTGTCGTGGGGGCTGTTTCTGGATCACTCGCTTGGATTCACTAGAGGCCAGTACAGCTGTCCCCTCCCCCTGCAACTTGTGAAAACCAAAGCTGCCCCCAGACATTGCCAGAGGTCCCCTGGGGGACAAAACTGTCCCAAATTGAGAAGCAGTGCCCCGATGGTTCAGGAAGTTTGTAGAGAGGTGTCCTGGGCGCTCCCCGGATGGCCAGCCTGACCTGACAACCCTCCCGGGCCTCTCGGAGACTCAGTTTCCTCACGTGTAAAAGGTCGGAAGCCCCATACCTGCCAGTGTACTGAGACCTGGTCAGAACCATCTGGCCTGTGGGGACAATGCTTTGTGCGGTACATGCGGATTCTCTAATAACATCAGGGAGGAAAGACAGCTAATCAGACAGACACAGGGCCACCGGCTGCTGCTCAGACACAGGGAGGGGGCTCGGTGAAGAACCCCCAGGGAGGCGGGGTGGTCTGGGCGGGCGCATGTCGGCACCACGCGCCGTACATCCCAGAACAGTGGCCGCCTGTCCAGACTGAGGGCTTTCTGTGTCTTTGTTATGTGTCTTGATCAACCTTCCGTTCCAAAATGTGTGTAGTGAATTTTATGCACCTTCGACCGTTCTGTTACGCTCCGGCTGGCTGGCGTCTTCTCACTCTGGGCCAGTCCTTCCTCTCTTCAGTCACCAGGGTTTGCGTCGTTCTGTCTCCTGCTGTCCTACCCCATCCTCGACCCCGCCCCGCAAAGGGAAAGGGAATGCTGAAGGTCTACTCTCAGAATTGCCTCATTGGGACCATCTGGCCTCCGCTTAATTCTGGTTACCTAGGTTTCTCAGGGCAGCTTCTTTTTCTGCTTGGAGATCACAGACTCTGTCCCTCTGGGCTCGCAGGGCTCAGTTCACCCATCCTGTCCCCCATCCCTCTCCCCGAATGACCCAGGTTGGGGGCTGGTGGGGTGGTCTGGCTCCAGCTGTCCCATTTGCACCCTGAGCACAGCTCCGTGGGCGCCCCGTCCCAGCAGCGCAGCCCGTTGGCTCTGGGGACAAAGGGCCTTTGCCAGGACATGGCGAAGGGCCCAGGTGACAGCTGGCAGAGAACATGATACCTGTCCCAGAGCTGGGGCTGGTAACCCAGGGCCACCACTTGCTCCCCACTGAATGTCACGCACGCTGGGAGGTGGCGCCCTGGGCCAGGTGTCCGGAGCCTTGTCGGCTCTCCACCTATTTACTGTGTGGCCCCCACTGCCCCCCCCACAGAAGGAAAGGCCCTGATTAGAAGCTAAGACCCCTGACAGCTCTGGGACACAACACCTGTGCTCTGCTGCCCGGCTCTTCCCAGGTTCAAAACAGCTCCCGCCTCAGAGGTCCATCCTGGGACACGCAGCTCCAGAGGCCTCATCACAGGGGGAGACGTTGGGTGACTACCCAGCCTGTACAGCTGTCGGAGGTGGAGCCCAATCCCCGCTCCTTAGCTACGGGTTCCCGGGCACAGAGCCTGGCCGCAGTTTCTCAACAGAGAACTGGAATAATAGTAAGTGTGCATTTCTCCACACCCTCACTCCTGCCCCTGGGGGGTGAACTGAGAAGTGAGATGCACGCTGCACATGGCACAGGAAGGTGCAGTGAACAGCAGGAAGAACGGCTATTCATGACTTCATGACGTCACCACGAATCAGGGAGGAGGCTCATGCTTGCCCTGGCAGGCGCCAGGCATCGGGGTGAGGACGGAGGGCCTCTCCGGACCCCAGGGAGGGAGTCCGCATGTGCTGGCAGTCTGGCGGGCATCTAAGTCATCCACTTAGAATGGCTGGAAGATGGCCAGTCGATGCTCCAGCCAAGTGCCGCCAGCAGGCCCTCCCTGGGTCCTGGAGGAGGCCTGAAAGGGGGGTAGAGAAGGTCAGGGGAGCCTCATTTGCCTCTTGACCTTGATCTCATGGAAGAGGGGAGGGGTGGCTGTGACAGAGCCAAAGCTGGCAGAGTGGTCACCTTGCCCAGGCCCCAACGGGAGGTGGCACACCCTCAGGACACACCAGGCTAAAGGGTCCTCTGGCCTCTCCCCCAAGCTCCGGTGACAGGACTTGACCTCGTAGAGCAGGCGTTGCTCTGTTCAGCAAAATGTGCCCCTCGTGCAAACACACACCAGTGTGGGACACCCAGAGGTTGCAAAAGGGAAATGGAGTCAAAGTGTGCCCAGAGAACATCACAGAAAATGTAGGACCCCTTCTCGGAGAAGCACCCAGGAGGGTCCGGCAACTCCTTCTCAGCACTGGTTCCTCAAGTCAAGATGGTCCCTGGGGCCATCTCACCCAGGAGAAGTCATGATGGGAGCCCTAGACTAGCTAGGGTCTGAGAGAAGAGCACGTGTCCCCTCCCAGCCCCCGCTCAGGGGAGCTCTAGGGTTCTGCAGGAAACCCGAGCCCTGGCTGGAACCCAGCCTGCAACTCGGACTGGCCCACAACCCTTTTCGGCAATTTCAGCTGCATGTACCTCACTCCTTGGGGATCCCCGGTGGGCTGCCCCAAGAAGTGAGGCCCTCTGCATGTGTCCTCGGAAAGCTGGTCTCTGGGGGCTTCTCTGGCCATACAAAGAGAACTGTGCTCAACTTTAAAGAGGGGAGCAGGCCACAGAGATCACCACTTGGAAGCCCGGGCGGAGAGAGAGCATCGGCCAGCCAAGCACAGCAGAGCCTTCTACCCGTGGACGCCGGAGCTAGCCCAGGCCACACACCACGATGTGGGACCTTGGAAAAGGACCTCTGTAGATGCAGGGACTGGTTTAAATGTGGCCTGGAGACTCCACCCAGCCAAGGAAGGCAGCATGGTGTTAGAGAGAGCCCAGCGCTAGAGCTAGATGGTCCAGGCTCAAATCCCAGCTAATCACTTTCATGCTGTGCAGCCTCAGGCAAGTCACTCCACTGCTCTGAGCTTCTGGTTCCTGATCTGTGGCCCGGAGCTGCGATGCCGGAGGGTAACTGACGGCATTCAGTACGGGAGCGTCAGTCTGGCACGGAGCCCAGACACAAGTCTCAAACAATGGTGTCACACCTCTTTTTGTCCTTTACCTAAGATTCAAGACAGAACCCCAACTCCGACAGGAGGGACAGTGTGTAACACTCTAGCTAAAGCTTTATCACACACAGGTACGCTCATTGTTATCCGCTGCTACCTGAATGATGGTGGGAAAAAGTTGTTAACGAAACCATAGGAAGGTGAGATGGAACGACTCTGAGCAAGTCACGGTCATCTGTGTGAGGCCAAGTTTGGAGGACCTCTAAAGCGCCTGACGCTCCATGGCCTTGGCACTGAAAGGAGATAAGGGCAGTTCTGTCAGGGGAAGAAAACCTTCCACAGGAGACCACTGTGCCCCGGGAATGCCACCCCCGAGGGCTGCCTGGCAGGCTGGAGCCCTCCATCCTCTCTCTCCTCCCCACATCACAGAAAACAGAGCTCCCTCTCCAATGCCACCTCCACAGGCCATTTGGAGAGCAGGATGCTGCCACCTGCCTCTTACAAGGCCGCAGGTGTCAGAAAATGAAGATGAAATGAAATGAAATGTCAGGGTATGTGGGCTGGAGGGACGTCATGCATTGCCTGGTCTCTCCAGCCTGGCTCTGACCTCCCTGCTTGGGCTCTCTCTCCAGGAAATACTTGGCTCGTGGGCAGACAGAGGGGCTTGAAGGAGCGGAGTGTGCCAGGATGATGGGCACACAATGGGTGACTAGCCAGCCCGGTCTCTAGGCTGGTCCTGCAGAGGGCAGACCCCCATCGGCGATTCCAGAAGGTGTCCGGGCAGAAGGACCCGCATCTCTTCTTCTCTGCAGTGTCACGCCAGCTCTCCACACTCTTGACCTCCCCTCGAGCTGAAGCATTTGTGGTGGCTTGCGTGGCTGCAGCGACAGATGAGACCGATAAATGCTAGCGGCCACCTGCCAGCACTGTCTGGTAACCCTGTTATCACGGCCGCTCAGTGCCAACCTCCCAGAGGTGAGTGGCTGCCTCTGGACAATGCCGATGCCCCTCTGCCTGTCATCAAGAACACTCATCTCCCCCGAGACCACGGTGACTAATGCAGCCTGTTTACATTTGTGCCCGATTGTACGCGAGGGCTTCTTAACCCGTCTTTCTAGTTTCTTGACTGCAGAGGGAGCGCTTGTGCCATTTATTTTGTTTTGTATGGCACGGGGAGAAAGCAAGGAGACAGCCACTGGGCCGTAGGGGAGGGAGCCCCCACTCCCACTCGGCCGCACAGAGAGGCTGCCTCTGGAAGGGGGGTCCTGCACAGTGACTCTTCCTAAGGTAGGAAGAAAAACGAGCCCTTTCCCACACTGCCCCCGGCATGTCCCATTGCGCTCCCGTCTTCACAGTGGTACTGGTGGGGGTCTCCCTGTTTGCCCGGCCCCTGGCCACTGACTTGTAAGAATGTTGGGAATGGACCTGGGCAGGTACACTGAACACCTGCGACAGACCACACGGTAGCCAAACCGAGTTTACAGTGTGGGTGTCTGGCCGCCCGGCCCATCCTGCACGCAGTTCAAGAACCTCTGGATACTGGCTGTGAGGGCAGCTGAGGAGGGAGGACACTGGTCAGGAGAGGGCTTAGAGAGGACCCTGAGCAGAGTCAGGAAACGTCCCTCCTCATCTGGCCCCTCCGTGACCGTGCCCAGTGACCACAGGCAAACTGCAGCCCTCTCCCACTGGTCCACCCAATGACTGGCGGACAGAGCCTCATTCATCTCTCAGAGTCTGATTTCTCAGGGAAAGAAGAGCGTCTTCACCTGGGTGGCCTGAAGAGCTAACTGATTGGCAGAGCTCATTTTTAAAGGTGGCTTCTCTCCATGTTTAAAAGAAGAGAAGGGCCACCCAGCTGACGAAAACTGCCACCCCGAAATCCCACCATGTCACCGCTGGCTCACCTCCCCATGTTTGGGCTTCCTGGTGCTTTGAGCCCTCAGAAGGGGCCAGGCTTCTGGAGACAAAGGTGCCCCTTGCCAGTCAAACAAGGAATGTTCTATAGCCCTTCAGTGACCACCACCAACATCCCCGGGGGCTGAGATTGGGGTGGGAACACTCAAGTTCTGAGGGGGCTCCTGCCCCGCACCCCACACACCGGGTGTGATAAGTCTGCGTGCAAACAAGACACCCAAGTGATTATTCACCGCCAGCAAGCGATGGCCCAACTATGTCTGCATTTTAAGCCTAATTGGCTGTTCCCTCAGGTCTCTTGTTCTTGGAAAGCAGCTTTAAGACTTCCCCACTCTGCTCCTCAAAGGCCTGGCCCGCCACGGCCACGGCCACGGCGGGGGCTGGGAGCTCACATTCCTGTTTTCAGGATCAGTGGGACCACAGCACGGAGTATGAAAATCGGGGCCGCTTGGGGAAATTCCAGACGCGCGCTCGCTGCCCCTGGAGAGGCCATGGGTGCGGCTGGAACTCCCAGGTCTGGAGCGTGGGCGCAGCCAGGGGCCCGCAGCGACGGCGCTCTGGGTCAGGCCTCTCAGAAGGTGAAGGCGTACACCACGCCCACCACCACGATGTTGCCCAGCGTCGCTATGATGGCAATCCAGAGCAGGACGGCGTCGTTGGAGGACCGCGGGGGCTCCTCCGGCTGGCCCTGGCCGCTGGAGGCCGCGTGGATGTTGGTGGAGGAGTTGAAGAGGGAGTACTCGGCGCCGAAGTCCTCGCTGGGCGAGTCCATGAAGGCTCCTCCCATCATGGGCAGCTGTGAAGGGGGAGAGAGAGCATTAACGGGGTCACTGGGCCTGGGGAGCAGTGCCCCCCACAGGGACAAGGGGCCTGGTCAAGCCGCTCCATGCAAACAGCATCTTACAGAGCTTTGCTTTTGCCTTTATAATGGACAGTGTATATTTTAATCTCTAAAAGTTCGTGTTCACAGACGCTTCCGTTTTGCAGAGGGAAGCGTCGAGGCCCCGAGCAGCTCGGCGTGTCCTCTGACAGGCAGCTGGTGGGCAGCGTCCCTGCAGGCCAGGCCCCCCCAAGACAGCACAGCTGTAAAATGCCTCAGCTGTCTCCCCGCTTTAAGTGATGTATGCTCTGCTTAGAACATTAGGAAAATACAGCCCGCAGCCATACCACCCTGACGGCACCCGGTCTCGTCCGACCTCGGAAGCTAAGCAGGGTCAGGCCTGGTGAGTACTGGGATGGGAGACCACTAAGAAAATATAAAAGATCAAGAAAGAAAGGGAATCATAATCCTACCACTTTGGGATAACCGTTGCTAACGTTTTGGTATTTTTCTTCCAAATCTCTTATCTGTGTGTGTGTATGAGAGAGAGGGAGAAAGAGAGAAAGAGAGAGAGGGAGGGAGAGAGAACACCCATTCAAAGACGTGGATTTACATTCCTGTATAAAAAGTGCATCCAAATACCATTCTCATAGCTGTATCGTATTCTTTCATCAGTATGGGCTATAATCTAGCTGTTCCCCTGGAACTGCAGAGTTAGGGATCTCTTTCTTCCTATTGCAGATAAGGCACGGACAAACAGCTTGCATCTGCGTGCGGCTGTACGTACGCTCTTGCACAAGCACTGCTATTTATTGGGCCGACTCCCGGACACAGAACTTCCAGGCCCATGGTGTGAACATTCCAGAGCCGCTGGAGCACAGGGCCCAGCTCCGCAGGAGAGAGAGCCTGGCCCCCGACAGCCCCACAGCCGCACGAAAAGACAGAGGACCGAAAGGTCACCCTCGGCACCGTCAAGTGGACGTTGGAAATCAGTGATCAGGAACTGACGGTCGGAATGAAAGAACCAAGGCCGGGGTCACCTTGGAAACACAGGTTGTGAGAGAAGCATCTGGAAACTCCCTCGGAAAGGCCCTTCCACTGTCCCTGACTACTTTTAGGCCACTTTTGGAGATGTTGTCCAGGTGACAAGTGGGCACTATCGCACCAGTAGGCAGATGTAGTCACTGGCCCCCTGAGAATGGAGATTTGGGGGCTCAACCCCTAACATCAAACCCTGGAAAGGCTACCGTGCAGAGGAGAGAGACACAGAGTAAGACAAGTTTCCTCTGGCTGAGTTGGACACGATCAGCATGGCACGGGGTAGGGCAGAGGGTGGGGGCAGTGGGGGCCTCGTCCTCCCATCCCACGCTGTCACGGTCAGAAAAACATTTGTTAGCTTGTTGAAGAGGGGACGCCAGGACACAGTGGACCCATGGCCAAAGGTCAAGGTCAGTGTCGTCTATAAAGGCTGTGCTTCCTGGCCACAATTTTCAGGATGGCGGGGACCTTCCCTTTCCCCCAGGATCCCCAGGGCCTAGAACAGCGTGGACACTAAAAAACTATGGGGTGAATTAAATGAACTCTAGGACCATCAGCCAAGAATCTTGCGGGCAGGATGGGATTTGGCCCCAGAGGCAACGTGTCCTCGCTGTTTGATCTAGGGCCATTTCGTAACCTCTCTCGGGCTCGGGCTCCTCATTTGAAAGTGGGAAAATGAACCTCAACTGCCTCATAGCTGGTGGCAGCTTTGCTATGTGAAAAGGCTTTCTGGGGAGAAAGGCAAGTCACAGAATAAACTCAGCTACCGTTCCTGACATTAGAGACACGCCTACAGAATAATACTGCATGTTACGCACGGACCGACACATACGCAAGTAGAAGTGTAACCACGGACTGCGAATATATACGCCAGGTTCACGAGAGCAGCTGCCCCTGAGTAAGGGGGATCTGGGTGACAAAGGAGACTGACTTTGTCTGCAACCGCTTATTATAAGAAAAGATGCGCAAACACAATGAAATGTTTTTTAAAAAAGATCTGTCCTGGTCAGTGGGCATATGAATGTCTGTTCTCTCTTGGCATTTTTAAACTTTATACCTAAAGAGCAAGGCTTTGAACACTGGGGTATGTAACATGGATGGTTAGGGTCACCCCAGTGGGACCGGCTGCTCCCTGAAGCCGGGGCGGGGCCCCAGTGAGCAGGGTTCCGCCCCTCAGTGTCGGGGTCACCACAAGGCCTGTGGTGGCCCAATGCGAACGCTGTGTGTGGGGTTCTCGGAGGGCAGGGTGGTCGTTGAGGACACTGGGGTGCCTGGGGCTACGTGATCCCTACCCTGCTCCCCACAGCAGAGCTGCTCCGAGAAAAGAGACGGCTCCCTGGTCCCCATCTGTTCCTGCTGAGGAGACAGAGGTTACATAAATCTCCCCAAAGCCGGGCCTGTCCTGAGAAAGGGACAGAAAAGCCTTTCAAAAGGAAATCTTCAAAGCTCGGTAACCAGACGTGGCTCAAGCACTTTCCTGAATAATGACCGCCCCTCAGAAGAGGGGAGGCCAGAGAGAATGAATGGGCTTTTGTCAGAGGCGGCTCTGGGAGGCAGGCCTGCGGGCCGTGCCCTGGTGTCGCCCCGCCCTTCGGAGGCCGCCCGCAGGGCCCTTCCGGGCACTGCGGCAGCCTGGCCACAACCACAACCACCACAGAATCTGTGCTCCTGGGTTGCGGCTGCAAAGTTAAATTCACGTGAGTGAAACATTCGCATTGTTCCCCGTCTCCTTGGGGCAGGGAGACCGGGGTTCTGGCCCCACCGGAGCCCTGCGTGCCCCTGAGCCCCGCTCGCTGGGGAGTGATGGCCACGGTCAAGCCCAGTGCTCAGAAGTCCTTGCCAGATACTAAGAACGTGGCAGTCAGTAACAGATGGCCCTACGGTGGGAGCCGCGTGGCGAGGGCTGTCAGATAAGCCCTTAAACAAAATCCAGAGAGAAAACGAGGACACCCAGTTAAATCTGAATTTCAGATAAGCAACAACCAAATCATTTTTTTTTAAGTATAAGTATATTCCAAATATGGCACTGAACGTAACCATAGTAAAAATTTGTACTTTTCCTAAACACATGATCTGACATCCCAGTTTCACTGGGCGTCCTGTATTTTTATTGGCTAAATCTGGCAATTCTAGGGGTGGCCGATTTGAGAAGTTGCTGCAATTTCAGAATTTATTCAAGGGGCCACACTCTCAGTTTTGTCTGGTTGGAGCTCGCCATCTGTGCATGGCCCAAGCCCTCCGGGTGACCCAGTTCATCAGAAAACTCCAGGGCTGCCTCCAGCGAGCCTATGACCCTTACGAGATAATCCCCTTTATCACTGGATTCTCGCAGGAGCTCCCTGATCCAAATATAAAGGCTGGACAGATTCAGAGCGCCATCTAGCCATTCATTACTCATTTAAGACACTCTGGAGGCCCACTCTGCTCCAGAAGGTGTTGGACAAATCCTGGGGAGGCCAGGGGTAGCCTGTGCCCTCTGACCTCGAAGGGCTTGAAGATAAAAGGTGATTTCCTGCCCATGTGCTCTGAAGGGGAGGGCCGAGGACACTCAGGGCAGGAGCCCTGGGGAGGGAAAGGTGCCCTGAGCTGTGTCATCTCTGGCCTGTGCAATCTCACTAAATGGCATGGACTCCTAGGAGGCAGGAGGGGACCCTGCGGCACGATGGCAAGGCCCGGGCTCTGGCCCAGCGTGCGGGCGGGCAGGAGCGGGGGTGGGGTTGGGGGTGGGAGCCGCTGGCTGTGAAGGGGCGGAGGGCCCCCAGGAGGACACGCAGTCCTGGCTGCAGGCCCTGCTGAGTCTGCTGGCTGGGCCACTGCTGGGTCGGCTTCCTATCTAAACAACGATGGTTTCAGCCCAGACCCAGGGGATCCTTAGGAAAAAGTTAAAAGACAATGAAAAGGCTTCTGGCATCTGCCAGGAGGGAGCAAGCCCACTACGCACAGCGAGGAGCTCTAGGGTCGCAGCACAGTCTATGGAGGCTCCGAGACTCCGCCCAGTGGGTGGGAGGGAGCAGACGGGGGCGGGGGCAGAGGAAAGAAGCCCCATCCCTGCAGGCCGCGAGCACACTGGGCTCCCCCTCCGTATCTCCCAGCCCCTCACAGCAAACACCCTAGGAGAAACCCGCTCTTTCTACACAGAAGACTGAGAAGAGGGGCTTCTGGGGCTGAAGAGTGTGGGGGGAACCCCCAATTTCTTTCCTTTTTCTTTTTCTCTCTCCGGCCCCTCTCCAAGGCCAGCCTCGGTCGCTGAGCTGTGCTTCTGTGGCAGAGATGGTGGCAGCAGGGACCTGGGAGACCTAACCCGAACCCTAACCCTTCTCTCTGGCCTGAGGAACAGGATCTAGGAAAAGGGCCCCATGGTCGGAAGAGTGGCAGGGAGTTTCCTCGTCTTTTCTTTCTCTTTCCCTCCTGCTTTGCCCAGCGGGCAGAGCTGTGCGCCAGACAGCTCAGGATAATAAAGTTGACATAAACACTGAATTTCTGGCCAGAGGGTTAGCAGAGAAGGCCCCTGGGAGCCAGAGCGTCTGGGTGAGAAGCTGGCAAAGAGGACCCTCTCTTCTGTGCAGCACCCTACACAGGTTCTGGGCTCGCTCTGTGCTGTGTGTGCACGGAAGCAACCCAAGGACACGCAGTGAAGGCGCTGAGAGTGGAACCAAGACATACACCCCTGCCCGGGCCCAGGTGCACCCCCTAGGGGTGGGGACGCCGCACAGACCTGAACAGCCTTGCCAAGGCTTCCAGTTGGAGCTGCCATTGGGACTGTCGTGTGCAGGACTGAGGTACAAAGATCCTGAGAAATCTCCAGATGCTTTCCCTGGCAAATTCTACCAAAAATGTAAGGAAGACCTAATACAAATTCTCCATGGTGAAAACCCTCCTTTGGCCAAAGGGCACATGGCCCATGGGTGGCCGGCCCAGCTCTGGCTATACAGGGGTTGAGGTCTAGCGCAGGGGGCGGGGAGTGGGTGGGTGACAGCATTTCAGCAAACCTGCCTGGCTTAGTACAAAAGGTAAGTCCTGTTCTGAGAGCAGGTCTCTAGGGAGTGGAATATGAAGTAGAAGCAGGATGATATCTTGGTCCCTTAATTTCCATGCATGAGACCTATGGAAAGTGCTGGAAGAAAATGAGCACAAGTTTGACAACTTCTCCTTAAGGAGGTGTTTATGCCAAGGGCCCCACATAGACTTCCAGGTTGTAAAAGTAAAGGCTGCTATGGCTTGTGCTGGAAGGAAGGGTCCCCAAAATAAAGCAAGAGCCATTCCCTCTTAAACAACACGCATTTAAGTCCCAAATGATCTAAGCGAAAGGTAGCATCTCCTGGAGTCCAGATCAAAACCATCCATGTCCTTCAGCTCCGTCACATGAGTAATTCATGGAGGCCATGGTCAGATGTCAGGCTCGGAGCCCTGGGCCTCCGAGGCTGGTGGAAGATGCTGAGGTCTGCAGAAGCTGCCCGGACGGCTGCCCCAGCTCCATGCGGCCTTCTCACGTCACCTGCTTCCTGTCCATGCCATTCCTGCCCTGGTCAGTCAAACTGCCTTGAAAGCAGGTGGCGTTTCTCTGTCTTCCAGCTGGTAAAAGCAAGGCTAGGCACTTCCAAAGTCCCAGAGCCTGAATTCAAAGCATCAGAGCACGGAGTTTGTGGCAATACTCCAGGATTATTATTATAGAATCAACAGTCTCCACCATAACCCAGCGCTCAGCACCCGGTACATATGCTGTGTTAAAGGCGACAAGTATCAAAGAATAGAAACCTTCTGCAGAAGCCTGATGCCCAGGACTTTGCCGACAAATGCCATGTCCTGCCCACCGCGCGGCCCAGCTAACGCGTTGCACGGGCAGCAGGGATTCCCAATGAAGGGCTGCCCTGGACTGGGGGCTCGGAGAGGGGAATTCGTTTCCCTGAGTTTGCACAGCTCGTGAGCAACTGATCAGAAATTAAATCCAATGAGAGTTAGGAGTCCGCCAACTAATTTGTTCCTACAACTGACGAAATTACTACACCATTACACTACATTGTATTATTATGTTATTATATATAATTATTATATATCATTAAATTACCTTATATCATACATTACTACATAGTATGTTGCATTACTTTATATTATGTTACATTACAGTTAGCTGTGTACTAACATTACATTATGCTATGTGTCATGTGACATTATAGTTGTGTACTTATATTACATTATATGATGTTATGTTACATTATATTATGTTATAGTTATATTACATTATATTATAGTTAGCTATGTACTTATAGTACCTTGTTATGTTTAGTTACATAATATCACATTATTTTATAGTTAGGTGTGCGCTAACATTACACTGTGATACATTACGTTATGTTACATTACGTTACAGGGAATTATAGTTAGCTGTGTGCGCATATTTCTCTGAGAGACAGAGAGCTCTTTGAGGACACAAGCTGAATCTAATTTCTCTTTGAATCCCCAGCGCCCAGCACATCAACTCAGAGAGTAGACGGTAAGAACATTTTTTTAAACTAAAAAACGTTTGCTCAATTACTTGCTGTGCATTTTGTTATTTGATATGATATCTACATACATGGTGGATAAGGTGGTTCTATGTTCTGTGGTCAAACATATCTAGACCCACACAAGACCCAGGAAGAGAAGAATATTTTTGGAAAGGCTGAGAACATTACAAAATTAACAGGAACGAGAAAATTCACCACTTTTGAAAACGTTGCCATAGCAACTCGGCACAACACAGCAGGAGACATGCTGTCTCAGCAGAGCATGTCACCTTGGATTAGCAATCATGGAGGAACGCTTGCCAGACAGGCGTGGTCTGGGGCTCCGGTGGTCCACAGTGAGCAGTCAGGGGTCGGCACTCGGTTTTAGAGGAAGCTGGCTGAGCAACTAAAGGAGAAGCAGCCCGGACCAGCTGGAGATGCCCCCCCCTCCCAGGCTGCACCAGACTCTCCTCCGCCAGGCCGTAGCTCCTGTCGGTAGAGGTGTCGCTGCATCTCAGTAGTTCGGCTAGGAGACGCTCCTGCCACCACCACTACGTATCAGCATATCAGCTGAGCAAACAGGATGATCGGGAGTTTTTACGTTCTTCTTTAGGGAATAGCTGGCAAAGGTTATCATAAATTAATTAATCCACTAGGCTCTTTGGGGTGATTCAACAGCAGCAGTGGAACCAAGTGGGTGTCCCGTGTGAGCTGGCGTCCTTCTAATCATCCTCCTGATTACACGAAATTTCCTTTCCCCAAGCCGAGTGAAGTCTCAGGGCCTTAGTGTGAGGGGCAGGAAATTCGTCTGTTCAGCGGTTCACTCCCTCTTTGGCTCAACAAGCATCTACTACATGCCAGCAGCGCTGGGAAAACTCGAGCAGCAAAGAGGAGAACCATGGGGTCTCTATCTTGGAGGAAGAGAAGGAGAAAGAGAAAGGAGGAGGAGAGGAAGGGAGGGAGAAGGGAGAGGAGTGAAGGCCAGAACAAACAAACGAAGTAAAATCAGAAGACGGCGTCCTCGCATCAGTGAGCTCGCGCATCCTGGAGCGGAGGCAGCAGGGGCAACGGCGTGCCTGCGTCTTTACCTCCCTGCCTCGGTCCTTTCGGGCCATTTTAAGTCTCCCCTCCTCTATGTGTCAAAATCAATGGAAGTGGTAATTGTGCCATAAAACGAATGACGACGAGTGGGCAGACTCTCCCTGGAGGTACACAGGGGAATGTTTTTAAAAAGCCAGGCTCTCTTCCCTCCCACCAATGAAGCTGCACCCCCTCCTCCAGAGGGACACCTGTGTGAGCAGAAAAAAGGGACAGACATAGCACAAGGCAGGGCATGACCTGGAATGTCCAAGGAAGCTTCCGGAAGGCTTCCAGGAGGAGGTGTCCTATGAGATGGGTCCTGATAGATCACAGGAAGAAGTCTGTCAAGCTTCCAAAGTGCTGTCCAATACCTGCTGGTACCATGAGTCAGAACCTGGTCGGTAGCAGTTTCTCGCTATCCTCTGTTGTCTGTGCCGGGTACCGTCTTGGAGAGCTGGCTATGTGCCAGCCCACTGGGGACACAGGCAGCTGCCCGCACAGGCATTTATTTCTGCACGCCCTCTGAGTAGGTCAGGAGTCAGAGAAAGACTCTTCTCGCTCATCTGTGCGGGAGAAGCCATGTCAGAGACCCCGTCTGCGCACAGGAGGGAGAGAGCCCTGTGTGTCATGTGCGGTCCCTGCCAGAAAGGAAGGCCACTCGACCTTGGCCTGCACGGAGTCCCAGTGTGGAATAGGCCAAGTGCCAGACAAGCAAAGAAAGACTGGACCTGATGTTTGTTATTCCTCAAAAAGACCCCACAGTCCTGGCCCGTGGGTCGAGAGGCCTTTTTAAGAAGAAACTTAATTCTTTTTCAGGTGGCATGTCCAACAACAGGGATACCCCTTCTTACTCTTGAGGACAACCATCCACCATCGGGGGTTCAGCCAGGGATGAGGACAGCTGAGACCTTGTCCCACAGCTGCAAATCCACAGCTGCTTAAAACCTCTCTGGCCTCAGCTTGATGAACTTTCAAACTGAAGGGACGATCCTGGCCTCATCTACCTTCCGGAGGTTTCACGAGCATCGGATGAAAAGATTTTTCTCTTTATGTGATGGAAGACGTGGTCTCGCCATGGGCTGACCCCCCGCTCCTTCTTTGATTCAGGCTGGAAGGACCCGAACGGTCACCTCTGATCCTGAGTGCTCTACACACAGCAGGTAACTCAACAGATGTAGCTTGTTTGGGCAAAATCAAGTCCACAGGAAACCTACCTGGGGAAGAGAACTCGTCTCAGAAGCAAGGCTGGGGTCTTCCCAAGAGTATGCAAGAGCCCTCCGAGGACTAACGAGGCCCAGGGCACCCCAGAACGCATTTGTTTGACAGCCCAGGAGGGCAGAAAGCATTTCAACACTCGGTTGAAAAACCCTAACCTGGTTCCAGCTGCGAAATTTGGAAGAGGAATCCGGGCCTGTTCCCTGAGGGGTCTGGCAAGGGGGCCGCTCAGAGGAGTGGCACCCAGAGGGCCTGGATCCTTACCGGCGGCGGGAGCGACTGCGGAGCCGGCCCTGGCCTTGCGGAGAAAAGGCCTCCTTTCCGACGGGAAAGACGCCTGGTGTCTCAGGTGGGTACAGTAAAGACGCACGTGCGCAGCCCCCATCGTGACGTCAGCTTTCGCAACAGGCAGGGAAGAAAGAGGAGACAGACGAAGAGGCAATCCAAAGATCCATTGGTCTTTTCGGCTTTTTTTTTTCCCGATTAACTGGGAGCAATCCGAGACACCCGACCTGGGGGACAACGCCCTGACCGCCAGGCGGTGGGGAGGTCGAGATGCTGCGTGACTTGCTGGAGAAAAGCCGTGAGCAGGTGAGAAAGCTGCCTGTGGGGGCTCTTGACTGCAAAACACACTGAAGGCCTGGGCCAGCTGGACAGAGGACTTACCTTCAGGGAGTTCGAGTAACTCCTCATTAAGGGGGGCTGTGGTTACCGAGATGAAAGATGAAGTATTAGAGTAATCGTCCCCGTGGAGGATTAGTGAGAAAGCCGTGGAATTACGCTGAGGTGTTTATTTCTTTGAGTCTTGCCCACCCAAAGGCATCGTTTGTTATATACTAGTTACATGGTGGCTAACCAGCTCTACTTAAAAGAAAATACAATGTTACACACATACACAATTGTATCTATTATTGAGCCCAGATGTGCGTGAGGCCCAGCCCTACCTAGTGCACTGGGCTTTCCTGGTGGCCTCACTTGCATTTAAACAAGAGCGAGCAGCTCCTTGAGTGAACTTACGGCTTGAAATACGGGGCAACCACATGCATGCTCAATTGCAACAAATAAAACCAAATCCCAACTCTTCCAGCAGAGAGAACGCGCAGGACAAGTTGCTGGGCCAACTGTACCCCACGTGTGATTTGGCCACCAAGGAGCTGTGTAACATAGACCAATCCATCACCCTCTCTGGGCCTTACTCTTCTCATCTGTAAAATGGGGCTGAGAACACGTCCCTCCCTCGGGAGCTGTGAGGACTTCGGGAGCCAACAGACATAAAGACCTGAACGCAATGCTTGGCATGGGGCCTGGCACGAGGTGGGTAATATTTTAAAAAGCCACCATATTTCTTCGTGTTACTGTTATCGTGAATGGGGGTAGTTGCTGGCGGCGGTGCCTTTATTTTCACTACTTTACGAGGGCGCATGCTCTGAAAGAAACATGTGCAAACTGTGGAATTATGACCACTCCGTGTTCTCCTTCCCACTTGAGTGTAGCAACTACGCGATGAGCTAGGGAGATGGGCTGGGGGTCTGTGCTGGGGGACTGACTGGGCACCCCTCTGCCCACCCCGTCTGCAGACGGTGTCTTGCAGCCTCTGATGTTTGCTGTGATGAGTGTAGAGCTTACTGCTCTTCAGGCAGGTGCGTTTGGTGATCCATGGTGGTGGTGGGCCGATTCCCCGGGGTTGGCTATGCGTGCGCGGGCAGGGGCCGCTGGCTGAGTCGGTAAACAAGCGAGTGACCAAGGCAGGAGGAGAGTGGGGAAGACAGAGGGAGAAAGCGCTGCCCTGTGGGTCAGTGGAGCCCTGAACTGCCAGCCCCTAGCAAGAGAGGGTGTGGCAGATACAGGTCACCTGCTCAAACAGACACGACATATGTTCATCCGCTGGACCAACGCGTGTGCACAGCTGCAAACGCCACACCCTGCAGGGCACACCTCCACCGGCTCGGCCTGTTCAGGGCTCCTGTATTCCAGGGCCCTAGCCACCCAGTCGGACCGCCGAGGAGCCTGTGGCTCTAGGGGGCAAGGACTTGCCAGAGGTCCTGCAGCGAGTGTGGGGCGGGGCCTGCTCAGACCTGGGCCTGCCACCCCAGTCCTACCCGCCTTCGTCCCTGTGCAGAATCGACTTCCTCCCAGCCCCGTGTTCTGTGCCTGGAAGGATGGCTGGGTCTGGGCCAGCCGGGGCTCCGCCCGACGTCTGCACACATGTCAGTCTGGTGGGAGAGTGCGAGAAGGGCCGGGAAAAAGCTGCGCGGAAACGGCGCTGCCTTAGAGCGCGGGGCCCAGGGCGCCTGGCTGTCCCTCCCTGACCCCCCAGGCAGGACAAGAGCCCGGGGGTTGCTGTGCCTCCTCCCCAAAGCTCTCTGCTTGTGAGGACAGACCCGTGGAGGCATTTCCAACATCACATACAACCACAATGTTAACTCTGATGGAAAACGGTTCCAATGAACCCTGCTCTGCTTTCGAATGTTCTCAGCGCAGGTGAGGGACTGGAGCCTTTTAAGAAGTCTCCGGCAAGAACGAAGACTATTAACCCCACCCCCTCCCCGGGAGCATGTTAATAAGGTACATAATTTTAAATACGCCAGTAGTCACAAGGCTTTTAAAAGTAAGAAGGGGAGTTAAGTGCTGGGGCGGGGGGTTGGGGAAGAGGAAGTAGAAATGGTGTCATCGAGCATCGTGCTTCTGGTGGATAAGACACGACCCGGTCACGGGCAGCTCTTTCCTGGAGACAGACGTGCTTGTGAGCTCAGTGCAAAGAAGCAAAGCCGCTGCTCTGCGTGCAAACAGATGCGGAGGAGTGATCGCGTGAGGAAGATGCACCCCGAGAACTACTGGGAGGAATGGGGATATGAGAGCAACAGGTGACTATGACCCGGTGGCTGGGGAAGCACCGGCTGGGGAGGGTGCCTCGGGGCGCTGGAAATGTGCTATGTTTGGCCTGGGGGCAGTTATGAGGGTGCCCACGTGTGTATGTCAGGGTCCCCAAGGCCACTGCAGACCCAGTGATCCTCCAGGACCTGTGACTATCACTTATTACGGGACAGGACACAAAGCACAGTCATGATGCCAAAGGAATGGGCACGCGGGTGAAGTCGGGAAACCAGGTACAAGCTTCTAAGTGTCCTCTGCTGGTGGGACACTAATTCCCCAACAACAGGTTGCAATGAGATGTCTACGATGTAGCCAACGAAGGATACGCAGTGCCCAGGGTCCTTACTGGGGCTGGTCACGAGGGCACCCACTGCCTGGCATGGATGCAACCCCCAGACTCCGAGCAGGAAGCACCTGTTTCGCCTAAGGCGTGTCATTTGCCCGGTTTAGACACCGTGAGCCATCGACCTTGGTTAGAGAGCAGGGACCCTCCTGGACTCTACAGGCACACAGCCCAGCAGGGCCGACCGTGTAAGCAGGGCTTTCACAGGATGGTGGTTGGGGTCGTCACAGTGACAATCAGCATGATATGTATTGGGTTGACCAAAAGGGTTTAGTTTTTTTCTGTACGATGGCTCTAGTAGCACTTAACTGTCTTTAATGTCATTCAAAACCATTTTGGTTCATTGTTTTGTGACAGCTGTCTTTGAGTGTGCATTAAAAAAAATTATCAAAATCGGGGAATTTTGGGGTAGCCATTTTAATATTGAAGATGGAAAAAAATAACACACAAGATTTTAGGCATATTAAGCTTTATGATTTCAAAAAAGGTAAAATTGCAACTGAAACGCAAAAAAAGATTTGTGCAGTGTTATGGAGAGCGTGCTGTGACTGACCGAACGTGTCAAAAGTAGTTTGTGAAGTTTCATGCTGGAGGTTTCTCGCTGGACGATGCTCCACGGTCGGGGAGACCAGTTGAAGTTGATGGTGATCAAATCGAGACACTAACTGAGAACAATCAATGTTATACCACGCGGGAGAAAGCCAGCACACTCAAAATACCCAAATCAATAAAGTTACTGGTGAAAATGGAAAATGTGTCTTTTACAGAAAAAAACCACAGAGATTTTTTGGCCAACCCAGTAAGTTCATCCAACTGAACGCTTAAGAGTCACGCCCTGTGTTGTTTGTGAGTCACCCCTCAATTAAAGAATAGAGCCAGAAACACACGACTGTGAAACAGGACCGACAGATATGTTGGCGTAGCATCTGAGAGACTTAGGAAGCTATTGACACAGGGCTTTCCAGTTTATCTTCAGTTAGGCAGGTAAGATGCGAGGTGATTAAACATTTATGTAAGTTACCATTACATTTAAGTTAAAGCTGTTCCATTCTGCATCTGTCCTCAGAAGGTCAAATTTCATTCTGGGTACCAAGGAGAGCCACCAGCTTTGCTGTTACAATGAATGTTTTGTTGTAACAGTTCTAAGGGCTGTTGACTTATAACCTTGAGCCAATGAATATTTGTTTTCATTTGTTAGGACATTTGCTGATGGACACTATTTGGTCACCTAATACAGTTATGAGCCATCTTTGCTCCAGGAGGCCCTTCTCCACCCTCTTGGGCCGCACGAGCCCACTGGCTGCCAACTCCCTAAAGCAGCATCGATCAGCTCAGCCGTGCTCATCGTCTTAAACTCAGAAACATAGTGAAAGGCTTTTGCTTCCTTGAATGGAATTATTTTGCAAGTAAACCAAGGTGGGGGACGGGGGAGCTTTCGCACCAAGGCTGAATCTCACCGGTCGCCCAGTGCCACCCTTGACCCCGATAAGGGACTCAGGCAACAGGAACTGGGTTTTCACATTTGAGACAAGGTTCCGGGCCGGGGCTGGGGTGAGTCGGAGACTTTGCCCCCTGCAGCCAGGCTGGTCGGCAGGGCCGCCTGAGGGAGCCACGCGATCCCAGCGTGGGTGACCAGCGACCCCAAGCCCCCAAGTCTGTGTCCTTGAAGTGATGATACACAGGGCTGTTCCCCGCCCTGGGTCTCCCTTCCTTAGAGGTAGGTAATGCTGAGTACCAGGCACCGCGTCCTTGCTCTTCTGAACCCCCACCCTGGCCTTCCAGGCAGAGATTTTACAGGTAAGGAAACAGACCCAGGGCTGCTAGGTGGCTGGCTCAGGTCACACAGCAGCTGATGCCAGAACAAGATCCGCAGGCAGCCACGTCCTCCGCCAAAGGCATAAGCACAGCTGGGGAAGGGGACCCAGGGGACCCGGCATCTGCCCCACCATCGGTCCCACTGCTGTCAGGGCAGTTCCTTCCACCAGCCCCCAGCAGGGCTACTCCTCAACCCCCAACCACCATGCCAACTGAGTTCCTAACGAGAGCCCAAGCAGGGGATGTCGGTCAGTGTCCCCAGGTCATACAGTATGTGAGCAGGTCCCAGAACATCCAGTTCCAAGTTCCCGCCACCTCTCGGCCCCGTGGAAGGGGCCTTGGGCAGCTCTGTGTCCCCCACGCAGGAGACACGGAGTGCCACATGGAGGCCCCGTGAACTGCTCCGGGTCTGCCAGCATGCTGGGCGATCTTGCCGAGCCAGCTCGGTCCCGCCGTCCTCTTGCTTTGCTTTTCCTACTCAGTTCCCTCCAGGGGTGGCTGGAAGGGCCGCCCTGCTCACCAGGCAGTGAACTCACGTATCTAGCCCCGCAGAGCGTTCCGGAGCCTCGGACCACCCACGCACACCGCGATGGCTCTACGGAGCCCTGCTCACAGGCGGGAATGTTTCCAGCAGCGCATGTCTATGATCTCATTTCATTCTTACTTAAATCCGAGGAGGATGGGTCTATGGTACAGAAGGAGACACTCAGGCTCAAGTGTGACCCAGGTGACACCAGCTTCCCAGGTCCTCACCGCCAGCTGGTGGGCTCAGGGCCAGGACGGTGATGCCGCCCCTTACAACAGGGGAGAAGGGACAGGAGCCCAAGGACTGAGTCAGGGAGGGACAGTAAGGACAGCAAACGGAGGGCAAATCGAGAGTCAGGAGGGTGGGCTCCCCGTCCTGGTGGCTGGGGGTTCTGCTGTCTTCTCCCCGTGGTTTACTCTATGCCAGGCCTAGTGAGGATGCTTCAAAGATGCTGTTTCAGGGAATCCCTTACAGCACTTCTGGAAGGCAGCCATGACATCTTTTCCAGGCTGTAGAAACCGAGGCTCAGTTTGCCCAAGGTGAGCCAGCAGTGGACTGCAGCGAGACGCACTAAGTTCTGAAAGCGCCTTTGGGTCATCCCCAAGGTCGGAAAGCCCTCCTGGATCCCAGATGACCTCTCAGGAGGATGGTCGGTTACCCTGGTTTGCCTAGAGCTGTCCAGGTTTCAGCCGGAAAAGTCCTGCATCCTAGGAAAGCCCTCAGTCCTATGCAGACCTGGAGGGCTGGTGGCCTTACGTCTGAGTCACCAGTTTGACAGTGAAGTCCAGAGGTTAAGAGGGGTCAGCCTTCTGTTCAAACCCAAGTCCCATCAACTGTCTGCTGCAGATGTCTGAACTTCTCTGGGCTCCATTCCTCAGAGTAAAGCACGGACAACAACAGGTCAACACCACGGCCAGCACAGGGGGCCACCGTGGTGGGCACAGGGAGGTACTGCTGCCAGCACAGGGGGGTACCGCAGCTGGCACAGGGGGTCACCACAACCAGCGTAGGTTCACAGCATGGTCATTATGGTTCCCACCAGTTATGGGTTCACATAGTCATCACAATTCATACTGTGTTTATCAGAAGTTCACACCACAGTTATCACAGGTTCACACCACAGATCATCACAGGTTCGCACCATGGTCATCATAGCTTCACAGCATGGGCCCGTTCAGAGGGTGGACCAAAATTCTCTATGGACAGCTCCTGGCCTGGATGGCAGCGTTCACCCTGCAGGGGATGGGGGGGCTACTGGGGCCTGGGGGGCGGCTTTCAGGGACAGGGTGTGGGTGCAGGAGCAGGACTGGGTGCTGTCAGTGACTGGTGGCCTTGGGGAAAGCCATGGTGCAGACCCCAGGAGGGATGCCGGCAAGCTGATTCAAGACAGGCTTTCCCACCCAGCTTTCCTCGTGCTTTCCTTGCTTCCCTCGCTTCCCTCTCGCCCAGCTCGTTCATGCATATTCACCAGCTCTGGCCCGGCAGTGCTCCTGACATGAACGAGAAGGCAGCCCAGGCTGGGCGGGAGGGACGCTCCGGTGGGGAGCTGGGCACAGCCTTGGGGCCGCGGGGGAGGGAGAGGGAAGATATCTTCTAGAAGGGCCAAGCGTCCCCTCCTCCAGACCTTTTCTTGTTCCTTCAGCCTCTTGGTGATAGCTCCTTTGTGGCTCCATACACAGCGCCTGTTCCCACTAGCCTGTTTCTGGCGCCAGCCTGTCTGCCCTTTGGAATAATTTGCTTCAGCCACCAGCCACTGTTCGCACAGGCACCGGGAGGAGACGTGCGCGAACAGAGGACTGGGCTGGCTGCAGAGGTCTGTGACATAGGAGCACACGGGTCTGGGGCTCAGATCGCCCTCACTCCCACTACAACAAGTGTAATCTGTCAGCGGCTGTCCTGCTCAGGCCCCTGGGTCCTGGGCTCCAGACACTCAGTCTCCTGCTCTCCGAAACGGGTGTGTGAGAGATAGTGCCGTCCTCTAAGGTCTTGCCCTCCTCTGCCCTATCTGTCCCTTCTTTCTGCCTCACCTGTCTGCGCACCTGAGAGCCATGTCCTGAATGTAATGTGTGCTTGCAGGGTGTTGGTGAGGGTGACAGAGACAGGCTGGCGATAGTTCCTTTGTGGCTCCTCGACACCCCCCAACACAGTATGGGGGTGTCTCCATGGCATGCTGCCTGTAAGGCCCCGCCTGCCTGATTGACTGGATCACCAGACTCTCCAGGGGAAGGAGGGAGGACTGCCAGGGTGTCAGAGAGGAGTCCGGCGACATGGGCAGCGCTGTCACGGCTCAACAAAGACAGGCGGGGGTGTAGGGTCCGGAAAGCGCATTAGTCTCCTCGCCCTGGTCTCCCTCAAGGCCGCTGGACACTGGATTACAATGAACTTGTAATTAGCTCCCAGTGCGCTATGCCAAGGAGATGGATGAGGGGCTGTGGGGGGTCTGGAGGGGACAAACAGGGTCCCAGCTGTTGGCTGTCGCCCTGGGGTGAGGCTGGAGCCACCTGCTCCCTACCCTCTCGCTTTCATACTTCTGGGGAATGACGCTCCCCATAGCATGGCCCACGTGCCTGGGACGGACACCTGAGGGAACCCGGCCCAGGGCCACTGAGATGCCCCACCTCTGGCCTCTGGCACACAGTCCTCCCACCTGATCACCCTTGGGTTCTATCGATGCCCCCTGAAACATCCTGTCGAGACACCCTGAGGAAACTCAAGTGCCATGGGCAGTGTGGAAAAAAACTTGGTCTGTCCATGGATAGGTCGGCTCCCCGATTCTGGCATCAGAAATTCCCCTGCGAGGTAAGCGCATACATTCCCTGCCTGTGAGGACATTCAGAAGAGACGGGGGCGTGCTGGACCAGGTCCACCACCGGGAGAGGAGGTCGTGGGCCAGACTCAGGCTCAGATGTTACATTCCCTCTCCACAAGGGAAGGGGAGGAGGAGGGCTGGAAATATGGCCAGTACGGCTACGGACTTAAGAAAATTCTGCTTCCAGCCAAGATGGAGAAACGGAGTGGATTCACCCTCCCAACTGAAACAACAAAAAAGGACAAACTATATGAAAATGGCTTTCAAGATATTGGACACCAGGCCATGAAGGACAGTGAGCCTTGAGAGATGGACATAAACTAGGCGAGCCCTACAATTGCCTCAGTTTACCACGGAGCGTGGAAGGGGAACCCAGGCAGAGGCCGGCAGACACCCTGGTTGGGGACATGGGACTAAGTCCGGGAGACCCACGTGGCTGGAGATCGCAGGGCAGAGTGCGGACAAGAGACAGCTGTACAGCCCGAAAGTCTCGGGGGTCTGCAGAAGGACCACTCAGATATTCAGCAGAGGACATGCATGTGAGGAGACCACCGGAGACAGGGAAGAATCACCCAGAAGGATTCAGGGAACAGTGTCTGGTGCATGCACGGGCCACACACAGCGCCTGTTCCCACCAGCCTTTAAAACATCCCATAGGACACGGGGCATGCGTAGAATACTCCGAGCAGCCTTGCCTCAGCGGTGAGAACTAAGTACTCAGACTAAAGACGGCTCTAGCCCCACCTGACAAATCTCACAAGCAAGACCCAAAAGGGTCACACTCTTCCCAAGGAACATAACTGGATCCCAGAGCAAAGCCTGAGAATATTTATAGGACTATGAGAATATCCAGCATCCAAAAAGGTGAAGTTCACGATGTCTGGCACCAACCAAAAGTTATCAGCTATGCAAGGCAGCAGGGACGGCTGACCCAAGGACGGGAAAAGAACAATCCATCAAAGCCAGCCCTGGACTGACCCCGCTGTGAAACCAGGAGAAAGGACATCAGAGCGTTGTCATAACTCTATCCCATAGGTTCAAAAAGCTAGAGGAAATGCTGAACATGCTAGGAAGAGAAAGAAGATATTAAAAAAGACCCAAATTAAGCTTCTAGACATGAAAACCACAGTGCCTGAGATCATACACCGGGTGGGATTAGCGGTATTAGCTACTCAAAGAAAATATCGGGGAACTCGAACACATATCGGTAACTATCCAAAAGAAAACACAAACAGAAAAAAGACTAAAAAGAGAGTGAACAAGCGTCAGTGGGCTGCAAGACAACGTTGGGCAGCCTGCTGTATGTGTAAATGGACTCTCCAAAGGAGAATGGAGAGGGGGGAACTGTGCTCAGCGGCAAAAACCCAAACCACCCAATTAAAAGGAGGCAAAGGATCCGAATAGTCACTTTCCGCAAAGAAGATATTAAGGTGGCCAGCAGACACATGAAAACGTACTCAACGTCACTGATCACCAGAGAAATGTAAATCAAAACCACAAAGAGACGCACCCCACCCATTCGGATGCTACGGTCAGAAAGACGACAGGTAACAACTGCTGGTGGGGAGACAGAGAAAAAGGAGCCGTGAGCACTGCTGGTGGGAGTTTTAATCGGTGTCGCCACCGTGGAAAACAGCATGGAGGCTCGAAAAATTAAATTAAAAAATGAAAGACGGGACTAGCATACAATCCAGCAGCTCTACTTTGAGGATGTAGCTGCAGGAAATGGTGTCAGTGCCCTAAGATGACATCTGCACCCCCATGCTCACGGCAGCATCCTGTGCAGTGGCCAGGACTCTGAGACAAGCTACGTGTCCACTGACGAATGAATGGATGAAAAAAAAAGTAAGCCCTGGCTCGTGCGGCTCAGTGGACTGAGCGCTGGCCTGCGAACCAAAGGGCTGCTGGCTTGGTTCCCCATCGGGGCACATGCCTGGGCTGCGGGCCAGGTCTCCAGTGGGAGGCGCATGAGACGCAACCACACATTGATGTTTCTCTCCCTCTCTGACTCCCTTCCCCACTCTCTAAAAATAAATAAATAAAACCTTTTAAGAAAAATGTGATACACACGCACAATGGAATACTATTCAGCCATAAAGAAGGAAATCTTGCCCTTTGTGACACCATAGATGGACCTCGAGGGTCCTATGTTAAGTAAAATAAGTCAGACAGAGAGAGACAAATACTGTATGATCTCCCTTATACATGGAATCTAAAAAAAAACCCCAAACTCATAGAAACAGAGACCAAATTGGTGGTTGCCAGAGGTAGGGGGTAGGGGATTGGGTGAAGGGAGACAGAAGGTACGAACTTCCAATTATGAGATAAGGAAGTCCTGGGGATGTCATGTACAGCATGTGACTGTAGTTACCAATACTGTATTGTACCTTCAAAAATGTCTAAGACAGTGATTTTAAAGTTCCGATCACATACAAAACACAGAATTGTAACTATATGAGCACATGAATGCTAGCTAAGTTCACTGTGGTAATCATCTTGCAATATACACATATATCAATACCCCATTATGTTAAATGCAAACTTATACAATGTTAACTATATCTCAACAAAGCTGGGGGTGGGGAGAAGGACAGAAAAAATTTCCAGTGTAAACTCACAGGTGCAGGAAGCTCCCAAACCCTACGTGCAAGAAGCACAAAGGAAAAAATGACCCGAAGGCACATTATAATCGATGTGTTTCAAATCAGTAAAGAGAAAACTGTAAAAGCAGCCAAGGGGGAGGGGGGGAAGACACATTATGTTCAGAGGGAGAAAATAAAAATGATATCAGGTTTCTCACTGACAGTAGTGCAAGCAGGGAGATGGAGAAGTAATATTCTGAAAAACACACTGTTAGGCTAGGATCCTATGCCCAGTTTTTAAGAAAAAAAAAACACAACCTTTCAAAAATGAAAGCCAAGAAAGATTTTTTTTTGCAGACAGACAGGAGCTGAAAGAATTCATCACCAGTGTTTCTGCACTACTACAAGTGTTAAAGTCTGTTAGGCAGGAAAAAAAAAGAATACTATGTGGAAATATGAATCCACACAAGGGAATAAAGACCACTGGAAAATAGTAACCGTATGGCAAAATACGTAAGATTTCTTTCTTACTGTTTAGATCTCTTTAAAAGATAAGCGACTTTTAATAAGCATCATAACATCACGTAAGGTTTATAACATATGTAGAAGTGAAACCTCTAACAATAATAGCACAAAAGTCGAGGGGGAGAAAAAGAAGTATATTATCGTAAGGCCCTTGCGCCGTATGCGAAGCGAAACAAGTTCACTCATAGACAGGTTGTGATAAGTTAAAGACAGAAACTCCAAAACCTAAATCAACCACTAAAATAACAAAACAAAGAGTTATAGCTAATAAGCCAAGAGAGGATACAGAGTGGAATAAAACTGGGCAGTTAATGCAAGAGAAGGCAGAAAAAAGAGGAAAGAAAAGAAAAACAAAGAAGAGATGGGACCAATAAAAACACCCAGCAAGATAGTAGATTTGTACCCAACTACTTAAAACATCACATTAAATGTAAATGGCTCAAATACTCCAATCAGGAG
This sequence comes from Mormoops blainvillei, assembly GCA_004026545.1. Lineage (NCBI taxonomy): Eukaryota > Metazoa > Chordata > Mammalia > Chiroptera > Mormoopidae > Mormoops > Mormoops blainvillei. Next base: position 18,173 of record PVJD01007036.1, on the reverse strand, counting down.
GTAGGGACTGGCAGATTGGATTTTAAAAATAAGCTGCAGTGGCACAGAGACCTGGGTTTGCATTTTCGCTGTGTGCCCTGGGCAAGTGACTTTGCCTCTCTAAGCCTCAGTTTCCTCCTCTATCCAATGGGTCTTAAAATTGTGTACTTCATGGAGCTCTTATAAGGAGGTAGTGAGATTCTGTGTATTATTCACCACGGGGCCTGCCTGGTACCCTCTAAGTATTTGATACGTGGCGGCTGGGTTGTACAGGTACAGGAACATCTCAAGAGGACAGAACATGGGGAGAGAGTGAACAGAAATGGGTTCCCACCATCTGAGTTGGAGGAGGTGGGGTTCAGATCTCCCAAAGCAGGGCTGAGCACACAGCAGGTGCTCTAAAAACACCCCGAGTTTTTAACTGGAGACTTGCAATCTGTCCCCAGGTGCCCTAAGTTTTCTTAGCTCTGTGAGGTACAATGATTCCAAGTCAAGTGCAGTGCCTTGGCTCTGGAAACACTGTCTACAAATCTGGTCTAGAAGAAGCACTACAGATCTTTCCTTTCTCCTTAACTGCTCATCACACCCCTGCAAACATATTCTCTCCCAAGGCAGGTCTACTTAGAATGATAAAATATTTAAATCTTTTCTCCAGGAATTGGAAGTACAAGACAGGCCCTTTAGTTAAAAACATTTGAGATAACAGACAATTCGTATTTTAATGGCAATTCTTGCTTCAAGGAAAAGGAGCAGTCCCTGGCTGGGGAGAACATCCTCTAAGTAGCAGACTGCCAGCCTCCTTAGCATCCTATCTCCCTGGGCAGGGCCAGGTCCCTCTAGGGAGGGAAAACTTCTGCTGGTTTTGTGCAGATCTTTCAATATGGTCCCACAGGCTTGGAGTGTAGCTAGGATCCTCCCAAGAGATAATACAGATGCCTCTTCAACACCATCCGACGTCTTTTGTGTTTTTTTCCCCCCTCTATGAAAAATGATTAAAATGCAAATTAGCTGCGAGCCTCCCAAGGTCCAGAAGGAGAGAGGGATGGAGAAAGGAGGGCTGGTGGGGGATGCGTCAGCATCTCAGCTATGCTTAGACCACGCCACATGTGCCATCTTCCAGAAAGAAGTGCCCGGGGTCCCCGTAATGTGCCAGGTGTGACTGTGTCTTCCCACCAGCAGGGCCAAGATGTAAGGGCAGGGTTAAGGGGAGAAGGGCAGGGAGGGTGGTCCACTCTTCAAACAGAGGAAGCCTCCTTGGATGGACGTCTCCAGCCTGTAGTGTCCCATCCTCTCCGCCACCCTCACTCCATCCCATGTCCCAAGGCTCTCCTCTCCTCCATCACTCAAGGAACTCACTGTCTTACCAGGTAGGACCTCCTAGGCCAACGAGATGAAATCGTCAATTTGTGGGTCAGAAATGGTCCACTATCAGCAGCTTCATATGGTTCAGCCTAAAAAAGTCATGGCCTAGCTCCTTAGTAATTGACTTCTCTCCAGGCTTGGCTGTTGGCTACAAGGTTTTTCACGCTCTGTCCACCCACCGTCCAGTCTAGAGAGATTGCACTGGCAGCCGCAGGATGAATCCAGCCCACACACCTGCTCTGTTCGGTCCACGGAGCACCCAGCCTCCGGAGAATGGCTGCCACCCATTCCTGTCCTCCCCCCTGGACGCCCACACTGCTCGCACCTCAATGGGTGAGATCTGACCCCTCCCCTTAAATCTGGGCCAGCCTTAGGACTCTCTTGATCAAAGGAAAGCAGGGCTGGCATTAGCAACACTCTGGGACTTCCAAAGCCAGGGCATAAGAAGTTCTGCAGCCTCCGCCTGGGATGCTTTCGGGAGGAGGGACAGTGCCACACAAGTGCAAGGTCCCTGAGATGCTCCCCACCCCAGGAGGGGCCCAGCTGCCTGCAGGAGCCCCTGCAGGCAGAGACGTCAAGCGGAGAGAGCGGTCAGGTTGCTCGGCGGTGCTGACCATGTGCGGAAAGAAGCCACGTAGCCCCAGCCGATGCCATCAGAGCAGAAACACGCTATTCGAGTCCCTCCCAAACTCTAGGGCCACAAAATCGCGAGCAAAAGATAAATCATTGCTTTAAGCTACTGAGTAACTGAAATAATAAGCAAGAAGCGACTGAAACTGCTCACATCATGGTTGGGTGGTTTGTTAAAAAACAAAAATTAATTAGCTGCCAAGACTTGAAAATCCAGGCTGTGCATACAAATCAAATGTTCAGTTTCCTTGAAAACCCAGAGGAACAGAAGCCCCAGGCCTGCGTGTCTGCGTGACACAAGTGAGGGGCTGGCGCCAGACCCCTGCTCTCTGGGTCACCCCGGCCCCTCACCCCATTCTGTCGCAGTCCATGAAGTCACCTGCCTGGCCCCAGTCTCCCTGGTTTCATCTCCCACCTTGGTCCAACCACAGGGGTACTTATAACCCCGCCCCCAGCAGGAGACACTATTTGCAGCCCCTTTCTGTCTCAAGTTTTCATGCACGCGTTCCCTCTGCCTGGAACTCCTCTCATGTTGTCTGTGTAACAGCTATGCTACCCTCAAACTCAGCTCAATGCAAACCTTCCGGAGCCTTCCCTGACCTCCGGGTTGGGTTGGGCGCCTCCTCCAGGCTCCCAGGGCACCCGTGCTCCCCCTTCACCCTGTCACATAGGGCCTGTGACCCTCCCCTAGCACTCCATGTAGGGAGGACCTGGTGCAGAGGCAATATTTGCTGAATGACTAGATGGGCAGCTGGGAGGGCAACTTTGTCCCCATTCACAGGCGATAAAACTGAGGCTTAGACAAGGGCTCGGTCCACTGCCTCTCGAAGACCGGCGGCCAGTAACACACAAGAGCCGAGATCTTCACTCTCTGTGGGTCTTCAGACCCTGCCATGGGTTGAATCATGTCTCCCAAAAAGATACACGGGAGTCCTAACTCCCGCTACCTGTGCATGTGACCTTTGAAAATGGGATCTCTACAGATATAATTAAGTTAAGACGAGGTCATTGGGGTGGGCCCTAGCGCAATACTCCCGGCGTCCTGATAAGAAGGGGCACAGAGAGGCAATGGGGGACGGAGGCTGAGATCAGAGCGATGCGGCTACAAGCTGGGGAGGCCAAGGACCGCCGGCAGCACCACGGCGCTGGGACAGAGGAGGGGGCCACCTTCTTCCCGGCAGCCTTCATGCACACCACGGTCCTGCCGACCCTTGATTCTGACTTCCAGTCTGCAGAACTGGAAGAGATTACATTTCTGTTGTTTTAGGCAGAAATTGGTTTCAGTAGCTCTAGGAAATGAATACAGACCTCTCGAATGACTTATTTTAAAAAAATGTACCTAACCCCAACACTGTGTGTACCTCAGAGGGTCCATGAGTCTCTGAAGCCGGTACATGGGGGGCCCCCTCCCGGTTCTTCTGCCTTGAGGCCGAACCTCCCTGGATCCTCGTTCCCCCCGATCTGAGCCGTGAGAGCCGTAACGATGCCCACCCCAGACGCCAGGTTTCCCACCTGTGGCAGGGGTGGTCTGCAGGAAGGGAGAAACTTAATTTTCGAGCCAGTTCTCAAGCTCTGTTATTCTAGACCTCTCTCTCCGAAGTTGCTGAATTGAGGCTGGGTGACTTCCAGGGACCCCGTGACTTTTATGATCTAAAAGGGACCAAAGGATCTGTGCCACCCTGAGAAGGGGAGGGAGCCAGCCCTACAGTGAAGATTTAAGCTCCAGGCCTCAACCTTGACCGAACACTGGAATCCACTGGGGAATGAAAAAGAAATCCTGATGCCACTCCCACCCTTGACTCTGGGGGCCAGGTGGGGCGGGGCCTGGGCGGCAGGACCGCTCAGAGCTCCCAGGTGATTCCAATGGCTGCAACACTTGAGAACGCCTGAGTTCGGACCAGTCACTAAAGGGACAGTGCAGGACAAAACAAGACTGAGCTTCATGCCACGGACAGACTTGTTTTATGGGGGGTTACAACCTAGGAACATGGGAACGGGCCCTACTTATCCTTCTGGTTCATCCCCTGCGCTGGCACAGCACACAGTAGGTTCCTTACACGTCCATTCTCTTCCTGTAGTATGGGGGCCTCAGCGTCTCTGCATCTCTGCAGAGGGTGGCCTTCCTTCAGAGCAAGCCACGGGCAGGAATCACACTTTACAGCATTCCCCGGGGGGAGAGGCTTGGGTTTGGGGCTCCCAAGGAAGGAGCTGGTTTCTTTGGCTCGACCCAGCCATCCATCGGTCACACAGATACACGCTCCTGGCTCCACCCACCCTCCGGCCTGGGTCCTCCCCTGGGACTAGGGCTTTCCCAAACTGCTGCGACAGTGATAAACCCAGCCCTGCTCCCTGCTCAGTGACCTGCAGCAGCTCCCACAGCTTACTGATTGAGTGACCTCCTCCTCGCACTTGGCAGCACCTTCGGTCACCTGGCCCCCGCGGCACTCTTCCAGCTCTCCTGAGCCCCTGCCCTCCGGCCCCCCGAGGATTGTGTGACTGTGTTCAGTGCCTCACTCCTTCGTGCCTCTTGCCGAGGAGGTCTGCAGGGGGAACCTGCCTGTTCTCATCTGTCAGAACGCCCATCCTCAGAGTGATGACAAGGACAGGTGTTTGGGAGGAGAGACTCGGACACCTGAAATTCACTGTCCTTCCCCGAGAATACCTTTTCATGCACATGCATCTTGTCTAGCCCTCATCCGATCATCTAATAGATAGATACCTGTGGAGGACCTACCATGTGCCTGCCACCTTGGTCACCTATGCTGGAGATGGCCTGGATCATCATTTCCCCAACACCCCAGGAGCACACAACAAGAAAGTCTACATGCCATTCAACTCTGTGCCCCAGCATCCCCGTCCCCTTGCCTGACACGGAGCGTGGCACAAGGCTCAACACGTGCTGAACAAGTGGATAGAGGCACTGCCATTTCCCTGTCAAACCGCCCACTGCCGATGTGTGGGGACAGTCACCCACACCTGGCGGTCACTGCACACTCAGGGCATGTGCTGAGCCCTGACGTTGGCCAAGTACTGTTAACGCTACAGATAAAGGAGTAAAAGTTCCTGCCCTGTGGGGCAGGGAAATGCGGGAAAGCCACCGTTGGAGTACAACACGCCACGGTCAGGCACTTCCCGGGGGAGCGGAGGAGACGAGCCGTCTTTAAATATCTGCCCTGCCTCTTACATTGTGCCTTCGGGGTGAAGCAATAAGGTGGGCATCCGGGTCTGAGGGTCACACACACAGGCCCAGACTTGAAGCCCAGCTCTTCCCCTTACCCACGGCGCGTCCCGGGAAAGTGATGCGAGTGGGTGGAAGCTCGGTCTCCTGATCTGTAACACGGGGACAGTGGCACCCAGGCCACTGGCCTGCAGGGGCTCAGTGTAAGAGAGGGCGTGCATGCCCAGCGTCCGGCACCCAGCACGTGCTCGATAAACCTTAGTGTCTCTCCCCCTCGGAGGGCACTTTGTGTCTCTGCTCCTTTCCGGAATGAGTATGTCATCAATGCCCAAACCTCTGTCCGTGGGAATAAAATGACCACAGGAGACTTGAATTATAAACAAAAAGGAAAAAAAAAAAAAGAAACAATCTCTATGCAGGCTCAGCCTATAGGTGCTCAAAAGCTGTCTGTTTATTTTGCCACGTTACCATAGCAACTCATGCTGCTCCAGCCAACCCCAGGGTTAGCGGAGATCAATTTATCTTTTAACCGAAGAAAGGCCAACCGTTCGGTGGGATCCAACAGGGAAGGCAGACGAACACTGTGTGAGCTCCTGTCCCCTCTAGAAATGACTCCATTGAGCCCACCTCAGGTGCCAGGTAGCTAGAGTCACCACTGTGCAAAATGGTGTCCACGTGACAATATTTTAAACACGGGGTTGGAAATAGGAGACAGAAAAATTAGGCACAAAAGGCCAGCACTGCTCATGGGAGCAGTTCGCATGACGGAAAACCTGTCAAGAGGACGCCAGGAACTGGACTGGAGTTCTCTGGGGCCAATTTGGGGACCCTGTGCCCTTTCGCACCTGCATCTGGGGACTAGCTGTCCCTACAGCCCGGGTTTTGCTGTTACTTTTTAAACAGGCTTCCACCACAGCAAAGTTTGGGGAGAAAGGAAAGTGTGTCTTCAAACTCCACTCCCTGGAAAATTAAACAGCAGCAGGTGGACCCCTGCAACGCACCCTGGGGTGGGGGTTGGGGTAGGGAACCTCTGCGGCCTTCCTGCCTCTGGGCTCCCAACATAACTGGCCTCATAGACGATGTGGGACCCATTCTCCCAGAGCAAACGCGGCCCCTCCCTGGAGTCATATTGGCACTGGGTGCCGGAAAAAGGCCACAGACAGCTAGGGAAGGCGGGCGTGCGCCTTTGTTCTGGTTCAAGGGAGCTAAGGCACACACGCAGGAAGATCACCCAGGCTCAGACCTCGGGGGGATCCTCTTGGAGCAAAGATCAAGCGATGAGAAGTCATTTGTTTTCCCTGACGCTGGAAACCTGTTTTGCGTCAAGGGAAGAGTTATGGTCCCGAGCACTGATGGTCGCAGACTCAGCACAAAGCAAAACACGATAAAACAAATGATCGCTGTGCCTGGCGCTTGGCAGGTCACAAAGCAGCCGCCTTGCTCCGGCTCTCGTCTCCGTTTAAAGAGGAGAAGAGCAAGGTGAGGAGTAAGTGACAAATTACCAGGCGCCTCCGGAAGATAGAGAATGGGGAAGAGCGAGGTTGCCCGCCCATCCAGGGGCACACATCTGGGCTGCACAGCCTTGAGGGGCTTCGGGTTATCCGAGGGGGACAGCAGGTGTTGGTGGGGGGCGGTAGGGAGGGGACGACTCACACTGCCTGGGAACAAGTGAACCCAATGAGCTCTGTGCGCAAGGCCCGCCCCATCACCGGGGAACCGAGATCGCCATCCCGGACGCGCGCACCAGGTGGGGGTGCCCCGGCTCCGGACAAAGGACCGGGACATGGATCCCCGGCTGGCGCCACAGCCCGGCCCGAACCCTCCCGCGAGCCCGGCCAGTGGGGAGGGCGAGACGTAGCCCCGGACCTGCCCAAACTTGGCGGCCCGAGGCGCGCGGGGAAGGCGTCCCGTTACCTGCGCGGCCATAAAGGACAGATCCATGGTGTCACTGCTGTCTCGGCTGCTGCTGCTGCCGCCCGCGCTCGAATCGTCACTGCTGCTGCTGCTGGTGGTCCAGCGCTTGCACAGCTGGCCCGGAGGGAACCGAGTAGCTAGCAGGCGTCCTCGGGCCCCGCGCTACAGCGCCGACCTCAGCAGCCGCGGCGCTGAGGCACAACCCCAGCCGGATAAGCGCCCTAGTCTGGCTCACAGCGCTCTCGGCTCCAGGCAGAGGCTGGGCGGAGGGCCCTGAGTGCGGGGGCGGGGCGGGGCGGGGCGGGGCTGGGGGTGGGGGGGAGACAGAGCCCCTCCACGTGACCACGACCAGCCCCACCCCGGAGGGCGGAACCCCTGAGCTCTCACTGTCACGTCTCTGCGTGGGCGGGATGGAGAAACTGAGGCTAGAGGTGGCCCGGCTGGTCGGTGCTGGAACCACCCTTGAACCCAAGTGCAAGGCTCTTGGAGCCCTCTCTCGGTGCTGTTGAGTCCAGCCCGTCAGGGGCAGCGCGCTGCTTTGCTGGGGCTGCCATGCCTTGCTCCCAGGCCTGAAGACCAGGCTCAGGGTGGCCCAGCTTTCCCTGCGAACTCCAAGTGCGAGACGCCAGCGCGCTAGGGGCTCTGGCACTGGGCAGAAGGAAGTTTAAATCCTGGCTTTTTTCTTCTGTATGGTGTGGGCAAGGTAGTGTCTCTCTGAGCCTGGGCGTCTTCATCTGCAAAATGAAGAGGGCAGAACCTGAGAATTAAATCACGAAATATATCTGACACACAGCGTCTTCAAGACATGTGCGCTCTAACATGGCTAATAAGGTAACAGAGACTGAGCTGCGAACCACGCCATCTAGTATTGCAGGGTGCGCAACTTGCACGACTGGACCCTGTGGCTGTTGTGATGTTCCCTTATCTCAGACTGGGACCCAAAGCCATGCAGATGCCCCCTAAAAGGAGGACAAGAGCAGAGATGCCCAAAGGGGCCAATTCCCATGTGTGTGTGTGTGTGTGTTTCCTCAGAAGAGCATCTCTGAAAGGTCGATGGTAGGGGATGGCGGTGATCTGACAGGTCTCAGTGAGTATTACTTGGTCCCTCCCGGTGCTGTCCTTCCCTGGGCCTTTCACTCACCATCATGAGCGAAGACTCATGATGCCTGTGAGGGAGGTGGCCCAGGGATTCAGGGGCTTTGTCAAGGGCAAGTAAACTGTGGCACAGGGTGTTGGAGGGGTTTGTTCAAAGCCACCCAGCAGCTGGGAGCCCAGCAGAGGCTGTGGGAATGGGGCCAGTGCCTACCGACTATTAAAGACCGCACGCCTATGTTCCCCTCAAAATGTGTAGGTTGAAGCGCCACCGCCCCCCCCCATGCTACCTATTTGGAGATGGGGCGGTTGAAGTAGGTAATGAGGTCGTGGGGGTGGAGCTCTCGCAATGGGATTAGTGCCCTTGTAAGAAGAAATACAGAACAGATCCTAATTTTAATGTTGTCAAAGTTGATTAATATTTTTCGATACAATTAGCCCCTGTTTAAGAAATCCTTTCCCAGGCGGAGACCATAAAGCTACTTTCCTGTAGTTTTTTATTTTATTTTATTTTGTTTTTGTACTTCAGCCCTTTTGTAACTGATCTTTTTTTTCGGGCTAAGGAAGCAATTTAATTTTCCTCATATTAATAATCAATTATCCTAGCGCCTTTATTGGTCATTCTAGCCCTTTCTGATTGTCAGGTTTCCATCCAGGGGTGTGTGTTTCTCTGTTGCCGATTCTGTTCCATTAGTTGTTCATTCCTCCCTACGCTGATTCTATTCTGATTTTGTTTCCTTCATGGTTCATTTTATGTATCAACTTGACTGGGCCACAGGACTCCAGAGAGCTAGTGGAACTTTGTTTCTGAATTTGTCCATGAAGGTGCTTCTGGAAGAGATGAGTGTTTGAATTGGTGGACTGAGCAAAGTAGGTGGCTCTTCGTGATGACAGTGGGCCTCATATAACCCCTTGTGGGCCTGACTAGGACAAAACGAAAGAGGAAGGTTGAATTCTCCCTCTGTCTGACATCTTGAGCTGTCTTAAATTTTGATGAAATCAAAATTATGATGCACGAACAATGATCACTTCACTGTACTAGTCAGTGGGGGTGGTAGACACTGTTGAGTGAGCACGTGTACTGTGTGGCCGTTACATTCAAAATGACTGAGTGAGTAGAGCAATGAATCTGTATCAAATTTTGCATTACTTGAACATTCCTCAGTGGAAACTATTGGGATGATTCAGAAGGTTGCAGCTATGGGCAACTGGCAATTGGCAGCTTTATCACGACAATGTGCTCATTCGTGCATCACATCTTGTGCAGAGTTTTTTTGCGAAACATCAAATCACCCAGAGGACTCAGCCCCCTACAGCCCAGTTTTGGCATCCAGCGACTTCTTTTCCCAAAACTAAAATCACCTTTCAAAGGGAAGAGATTTCAGACCATCAGTGAGATTCAGGAAAGTACAACGAGGTAGCTGATGGCGATTGGGAGAACTGTGTGAGGTCCCAAGGTGTCTACTTTGAAGGGGGCTGAGGCATCATTGTCCTACATACAGAGTTTCTTGTATCTTATGTCTTCTTCAGTAAATGTCTCTGTTTTTCATAGCACATGGTGAGATACCTTCTGGACAGGCCTTGCGTATATACACAGTTTGGTACCATCTGAGGTTTCAGGCTTCCACCTGTGGGTCTTGGAATGTATCCCTTGTGGATGAGCTACCGTACATAGAAATATTATTTTTATTTTATTTTATCAATCCTGTGACCTAGAACTTCTCTCCTGGCCTTGCCTATCACACTGGCAGAATTGTTAGCATTAGGTTCAGGGGGTGGTGAGTGTGGACTTTCACGTTTTCATTTGCTCCTTATGAGGACCCCGGGTGGCAGGTAGGATGATGGTGAAGGTGGAGAGAGCTGCACAAGGTGGTTCGGCTGAAAAGCAGAGCATTTACCCTTGTGGCCCTCGCAGCCCATGTGGAGATGAAGTGTATGCAAGGTGTGAGCCGTGATGCGGCAGGCAGGACCATCCTTGCTCAGGGGGCCCCCAGACCTCTCCCAGGACTCAACCATGAAAGAAAAGGGAGACGGGACAGGAGGAGAGCTGAGGACATCTGTCTGTTTGCTTGGTTTGTTTTTATGTTTTCAACCGAAACCTCCCTGAGCGACACCTTGTAGTCAAAAGCTCCATCAGTCTGTGTGTCCTTGGACCAGTCTCTCCTTCTGTGGGCTCCAGTTCCCTCATCTCTACGAGAAGCAGCAGACATGGACTTGCCCATCTTGAGTCCAGCTCCAAAGTCTACCGTGTCCTGGCGGTGAGCAGAACCGTTTGATCGCAGTGTCCTTAAAGAAGCAAAACATCCTGCATTGGTTACCACATTCAGAGCGAGAGGGACGACCAGGGGATTTAAAAAGTTGCCAACACAAGCTTGGCTTGAAGTATTTTTAAATCACTGTATTGATATATAATTTTCATACATGTAACCACTTTGCATATACAGGTTCAAGAGTCATGGCACATGGACACACCCATGCAGCTGGAACTACAGTCAAGATAGAGAACACGCCACTCGCCCCTACACGGTCCCTCTTGTCCCTTTGCGGGAAACTGCCCCCCGCTCCAGCCTCGGGTCTCTGTTCTCCAGGTTATCCAACCTCTGATCAGGTGGGTGCCTCTCACTGCAGATTAGATTTGTCTTTCCGAGATTTTTCTATGGATGAAATCATGTTGAACGTGCTCTTTTCTTTGGCTTCTTTTGTTCAGCGTGCTGTATTTGAGAATAACCCGCATTGCTGCGTGTATTGGTAGTTCCGTTTTTATTCCCGAATAGCGCCCTGATGTATGGATACTCCGTGGTTGGTTTACCCATTCTCCTGTTGGTGGACGTTTGGCTTATTTCCAGTTTTTGGCTATCATGAATAAAGTACTGTGCGCATTTGTGTACAAGTCTTTGTATAGCCATTTTGTGTTCATTTTTCTTGGATAGCAATGGAGGAGTGGGTTTTACATTTATAAGAAATTGCCAAACTGTTTACAAAGTGTTTGAACATTTTTCATTCCCACCAACAGTGTATGCGAACTCCAGTTGCTTCATATTCTCACCAACACTGGGTGTTTTCATTGTTTCAAATTCAGCTCTTCTAGTGGGTGTAAACTGGTACTTAATTATAGTTTTAAACATGCGCTTCTCTGAGGACTGATGATGTGGAACGTATTTCCTACTGTTTGTTCCAATTTTTTGCCCATTTTAAAAAAGGGATCACTTATTTTTTTTATTATTGAGTTGTGGGAGTTCTTTATGTGTTTTTGATACCCGGTCTCTGGCAGATCTGTATACTGCAAATATTTTCTCTTAGTCTGTAGTTGTTTTCATTTTCTTAGTGGCATTTTTCACAGAAAAATTCTTAGTTTTTGATAAAATCCAATGGATTTTTTTCCCTTTTATGACTCATGATTTTTGTGACCTAAGAAACATTTCCCTACCTCAAGAAAATAAAAATTTTCTCCCTTCCCCCCCTCCAGAAGTTTTATAGTTACAGCCTTTATGTTTACGTCTATGACCTATTTTTGGTTTTAAGTGCAGGGCGAAGTAAAGCTTAAGGTTCCTTTTTTTTGGCTTTCCCAAAAGAATGTCCAATGGTGCCAGTACCATTTATTGTAATGACTTCTCCTTTCTACACTGAATCACTCCGGACCAAGACTAGATTAAAAGAGATGCAAAATTTAAGATGGCACGCACTGTCAGGTGCCAACTCTATGCTTGGGAGACCCTGAGAGTACGTGTTTCCTTAAATTTGGATGCCTAGGCACCTTGCCAGCCCCACCTGCCAACCCCTCAGCACCTCGCAGATCTGTACGTTAGAAATACCGCCCGCCCTCTTCCCTCTGCCCGCGCCTGGGGGCCCTGCAGGCGCGTAACAGTCCAGCGAGGACTTGCAGACCCCTGTGCCGAGCTCCAGCCAGGTGCATCCGTCTGTCAACTCAGCACCTTCTCCTGTGCGGCTGATGGCAGCTCAAATTTAACCTAGCCAGCAACGAGCTACAATGTGCCCCTCCACCCAGCAGTGTCGCAGCAGATAAAGGTGCTTCCTGGGTCCCCCAGGCACAATGGTGCGTGTGCACACCGCACGGGGGCGCCTGGCAGGGAGGCAAGGGGCTGGTTAAATGCAGCCTCGCTCTCTGGTGCACTCCTGTGCTCGGGGGCGGGGCCGTGCCTGTCCAGGGGTGAGGGGTGGGGGTGCCTTTGCTTATTTCCCAAAGGCCTTGAAAGGCCCAGTAGATCCGGGAGTCACCCTGCAGGCTTCTCTCTCCCTCCAGCCCCCTCTCAGCTCACTAGCCTGCTCGTTCGCTGTGCCCTGGCCACGCAGGGCTTCTTTCTGTCCCAGCCGCACACCGAGCACATTGCCCTGCAGCTCACAGCCTTTGTTCTTCCTTGTGCTTGGAACCTTCTTCCTCTATAGTTTTTCTTTTGATGGTTCAGGCTTCATTTCAAAAGCCACCTCCTCCAGGAGGCGTTCCCTGGCTAAGCTAACTTGTCTGCGAAATAATAATTTTTAAAAAGCACCTTCTTTTGTTGTTTCCATAACGTTCCTCCATTTTGGAGTTTATTTACCTGTTGGGAGAGGCACTCTGTTGTGGGCCCTGAGTGACCCTGGTTTTGGGTCGTCTGCAGGCTTTCGGGCCTGGCAGCTGGGTGTGGGGACGGGGAAGGGGACGCATCTTTGTCCAGTATTCTCAGGGGATGTGGGTTCCAGGGACAATCTCCAGGCAGCTGGGATGCCAAGTACTGGATGCATAATTCATGTGGGCAGAGAGCTTGGGATTCTGGGACGAGGAACATTCCATTCCTTCAAAGGTTCTCGGCCTGAAGGTCACAGCAGGAGGGCCTGGCCTTGTCCTTGGAGCCTCATCAGGGACTCAGATGGAGAATGGGCGTGGGGCACAGAGACCCTGGGGTGAGGCCCTCTCTTCCAGGGAGGCCCTTACAAGGGTCTAAGAATCCATGAGATTCTCACTGAGTGACTTGGTAAATTATTTAAGGCACATCACTGGGGTGGAGCTGGTCCAGGACGCCTCCTCTTTTTATCAGGCAGACAAAATTGAGGGCAACAGCAGAGACAGCAAAATGCACAGGAAACCCTGCTGTCCTTTGAGGTCTGTCCCCAGTGCTCCCTCTCTGTCAAATCTCTTGGTAAGACACTTCTTCCCCGCTGTGTTTGAGAAAACACAGGCTCAAAGAGGTTAAGAAACCCACTCAGGTCACTCGGCAAATAAGGGCCAAGTCAGGATTGGAACCCAGATCCAGACGACTGCAGAGTCCACGTGTCTTCTACCCTATGGCCCCTGCCCATAAAGAACCTATATTTTGGTCAGATCAATGCAAAAACAGATGGTTATAAACGGAGGAAAAATTCGTTCATTCATTCTTTAGTTCAGCAAGTGTCCCATTCATCCATTCCGAATGTATTTCCAGAGTGTATTCCTTCCTGTGTCCTGGGCACTGTGTGCCTGCGAGGGGCGGAGATAGCTGAGCAAAACTTCAGCAGCGATGATAACGAGCCCTAGGATATTGTCCAGAGCTCCCCGTTTGGGGAAGATGAAGAATAGCGTTTGCAGATCGGCTTTGCCATTTGCGAGCTAGATGACGTAAAGCAAATTGCTCAACCTTTCTGAGCCAGAGTTTTTCCATCTCTAGAAGGGCGGGGGTCAAATGAGTCGATGAGAAGCGTGCCTACCACGGCCTGGCACATCGCAGATACACGGTCAGCGGAAGGGGAGAAGGAAGGTGAGTTACAGTCTGCAGGGGAAGGAAAGAGTGCTTTCACATGGCGATTGCTCGTCTGCTGTGTTTATTCTAGTTTATTCGAGCTCTTCCCGAACACGTGCACCAGAGGATCACAGGGCAGAAGGTAGGATGGTTTCTTGTTTATCCGTGAAATGCACCAGTTTCTGGCAACACCTGGTTTCCTCGAGGTGCTCTGAGGGTGTTTCCTAAATAAACGAACAAACCAATGAGCTAATAAGCATTTATGGGTGAATAAAAGAATGGATGAAATTAAGCAGGAGGAGGTAGGAAGTAAAACGTCTCCTGTCTCTCTCGATGGCTTGAGATGCTCTGCTTTTCCAGGCACACACCTCAGGGCTGATATTTCCATGAGCGAATGCCGGGCGCCGGAACTCACCAGTCGCTCCCACGGCTTCCCCTGAAGTGCGGCTCTCCTGCGGCGGGGGAGGACAAGGAAACTTGGAGCAGGGTTCCCAGGCCTCTGCCCCACGCTCACCTCCCAGCCCCATTTCTCAGTACGAGGGCAGAGGGGCCCTCGTAAGGCACTCATTCACTCCACCGCTGTTCCTAAGCTCCTACCAAGAGCCAGGCCCCGTGCCAGGCTCCCGTGGGGATGGACGCGCCCTCAGTGGGCCATCATTTCTCAGGGGGAGAATGTACCACGACGATAAATGGAGACACGACCGTCACCCACCATTAACACGGTACAGATCTGCATTGTCCAGTGTGGTAGCCACTGGCCACGTGTGGCTACGGAGCACATGAAATGTCCTCAGTCTGAATTACATACAAAATACACACAGGATTTTGGAGCCTGAATATAAACAGGTGATGATGTTTAATGTTGATTACACGTTGAAATGACAATATTGGGATATGCTGGGCTAAATACAATGTATTATTAAAATCAATTTCACCTGTTTCTTTTTGCTTTTTAAAATGTGGCTGCTAGAAAATTTTACATTGCGAATGTAGCCTGCATTCTGTTTCTCCTGAGAGCACTGGCGGCGAGAGCTCAGAGCGAAAAACCTCCCCCGTGATGCCGGATACGATGCAGGAGGGCTGGCGTGGTCTGGGCCCGCTCTGTGGCCTTCGAGGATGGGCTGGTTTGGGCCAGGTAAGCAGGGAGAGGGTTAGGCGCCTGCCTCCAGCCAGGGTGCAATTTTAACCAGAATTAGTCCCCAGTTTCCCACACAGAGAGGACAGAGAGACATTTCAAGTCTAGCCACGTTCATTTCACGATCTGGGGTAGACAACAGCCCACTCAATCCTGGCATCCCAGACTCGAACCTGGGACCTTGACAGGGAGCTGGGGCCTGGAACGCTTCGCCCCCGAAGTCCCGCAAGGCCCTCCGACATCCGGGCACAGGGAGGAAGTTGTCTCCCTCTCCCCAAAGCCCCAGCTGAATCCTTCCACGCCACCCACCCCGGCTTCTCTTCTTAGGGAACTTCCGAAGCTCCAGGCACTGTTCCCAGAAGATAATGGCTGTTTTTGCTTCCTTTGTTCACTGCGCCTCCAGACTCTGATGAACTCATTTTAATTAAAGTGCTGATTACATCGGGTGGAAGTGGTGGGGACGAGCAGGGCTGCTGGGGAGGCAGCAAGGCTGTGAGGCGGGAAGACGCACTTCTTCCTCCAGCCCCGCCCACCCAGGGCAGCAGCGTCCAACTGCCTGCGATAACCAGCAACGACGAGGATGGCGATGACAGCCATCATGGGGCCACCAGGCAGCTTGTTTTCCCATATGAACATTTCCAAGCCCCTTGGTGTCCATCACGTGGTCACTCCTAAGAGCTGCCCAGCAGGGCGAGGTGTCCGTGTTTCCGAGTCGCCATTCTAGGAAGAGAAACAAGTTCCCTGAAGTCTAATGAGTAAAAGGGCAGGACTTGAACTCAGCGCTGGACGGGCGATCTGTCCACAGCCACTGCCTCATACTGCCACTCCAAGGAGTAACAGGTCGCTAGGGGACTTGAAGGGTCAGAGCCCAGCCTCCTTCTGCCGCTGCTCCTACCAGCTGATGTGGTCTCTGGGAGCCTCGATTTTTATGTGTGTCAAGTGGGGCTAATGTCACTGACCTCAAGGACAGCGAGGATTTGATTAAAATCCTCCAGGATTTTAGTCCATTGCCACTCCACACTTGTCCCCAGGGTTCCTCCTGTTGTCCCCGCCAGAGTGGGAGCTCAGCACGTGCCCTGCCCCCTCCCAGTACAAGCCTCTGCAGCCTCTTCGGCCTCCTCCTTGCTCTTCCACTTCCCCTCTTCCAGTTCTCAGCTCTCCTCCTCAGGGCACTCACTGCGTCCCACACTGAGTGTGTCCCCCTGACTGTGGAAGCCCCTGCAACGCATGCGCCCGGCTTCCTGGCCACTGTCGCCCTGCGAGCTGTCCCCGAGACCTGAGGCTGAATGTGAGCGAGGACTGTGGACCCAGACCTGGCTGGGATGCTGGTAGGGGCCGAATTGTGTCCACCCTAAAAGATATGCTGAGGTCCGAATCCCCAGTACCTGTGAATGTCAGCTTACCTGAAAGGACAGTCTTGTAATCAAGTTAAATTAAAATCCTGAGGGTGGGCCCTAATCCATTATGATTGTTGTCCTTATAAGAAGAGAAGGTACACAAAGAACTATGCAGGGAGAAGATAGGTGGTCCTGTGATGGCGGGGGCAGAAACGGAGCGATACGGCTGCGAGATCAGGGACACCAGGAATGGCCGGTGGCCACCAAGGTAGAGGAGAGTGAGGCTCCGACCCAGAGTCTCAGAGGGAGTGTGGCCCTGTGACGCCTTGACTTCAGCCTGCCTGCCTCCAGAGCTGGGAGAGACCAGGCCTCTGTTGTTTTAAGCCTCCAACTTGGGGTCCTTCGTCACGGCAGCTTGGAGAAACTCAGACGCCCAGCCCTACGACCGACCGAATGGTTAGACTGTGCTTCAGTTTCTTGCAAATGGGGATCGTAATTGGTACTTACCTTGTCGGGTTGTGAGGGTTAAATGAATTGACGGCGTGAAGCCTACGAAACAATAAACACATAAGTATGTGTTATTAGTTATAATAATCGGTGCTCAAAAATTTATGTTAAAAATAAGCAGGTGAAAGGCACGTGGCAGGTGTTCCAGACCCATTCATTTCCCTTTCCTTTCCGCTCCCGAGGTACAGCTGACGTTTTAGTCTGGAAACTTAGAGGGAATGTGTGTTGTTTGTGCCTTCCCAGTATCCATTCTCCCTCCTCCGGTGACCGCGCCCCACTTTTCCTTAGGTAACCCCCATCCTCACTTCTCTGTTCATGTGGCTCGGCCAGGGATGACTCCACCTCCCATGACCACGGGAATTTGGCTCAGAGGTGGACATGTGATCCCAGGTAGGCCCAGTGAGAGCTCACCCTGCAGTTTTCACTGGAAAGCAAAGCTGTGTTACTGCGAGGCTGCTAAGCTGGTAGGATGTGGATCTGAAGTCGCTAGCCGCCATATCCCACCAAAGCCCACCCACAGGGAAGCAGAGCCGAGAGATGAAGAGCCTTCCCAATACCGTCATTTGAACACCTGGATCCTACAGTGCCTGAAGGTGCACCTACCTCTGGACTTTTCAGTTACTGGAGGAAATAGAGCTTTGTCTCCTGAAACCCAAATATCTGACTCAATATGGAAATCGGTAGCAGAAGTGGGGTGTTGCAAGTGACAGAACCTCAAATGTGGAATCAGCCGAATGGCAAATGGTGTCCAGCCATGAGCATTTCCCCTCTGCAGAGGGGAAGGTGGCAGTCCGGGTCCGCAGAAGCAAAGCAGCCAGCTGAGAGTCACTTGCAGGTCCTGGACTTCAGGGGACACGGTGGGAGAAAGGATACGGAAGCACGCTTCTTACGGACTTCAGTAAGTTCTTACAAGAAAGAGATGGGCTTCGGTGGAAGCTGGCCCATGCACGTGATGAGCAAGACCGAAGCTGGCTTTCCTCCGTTCTGCCTGTGGCTGAGCATTAGATAAGAAGACGAAGGAACCTGTGGAGTTTCCCAAACCATGACCTGGGTGCAAGGACCCTCACCTCAAGCAGAGTCCTAGCTTTGGATGGTGGCCTGGGGACTTGGCCTGAAACAAGTGGATCAGGATCTTAATGAGCTTGTAAGGCCATTGGGCGTCTAGAGAAATCCCGCTTCCAGGAAACGGAATGCTTGAGTTGCTCAGCCCTGGAGGCAATGATGAGGCCTTGAACCTGCGTCGGCAGGAACTAGACTGCCAAGGACACACAGCTTCCTACCAGCTCCCCTCGTGACCCAGCACGATGAGGGAGGCTCTCAGAGAGGTG
>PVJD01007035.1:0-89658 GCA_004026545.1 Mormoops blainvillei | reverse complement strand
ACAACCTCTGCCAGGCCAGGCCAGTTAGCTAAGTGTTGATCCTGTGAAAAGTAGGCATCTATAAATCTTCACTGAGGCTCTAGCAACTTCTCCAGCCTGGCTGTGGAGAGAGGACCAGTAGATCGAACACCCACCTTTGGACTGCCTCAGTTCTGGCTGCTGCTAAAGGCTAAGCTGGTGCCCGTGACCTTGGGAGGGGTCCCCCGGGCACATTCAGGAAACAGCTGGTCGAGTAATGGAAGGCCCCATCAAAGGCCAGGATAGATCTGTTTTCGGCTGTTCCCTGCTGGGGTGTGATTGATTCCCAGGAGCCTGTATCCCTTTTCTTACTTATTGAGCGTGTGTGATAGATTTTTGACAAGATTGATTTTGACCTGAATACTGCTGAGCTAAATGAATCAACATTGTCGATTTCTCTGCCTGGTCCTGGAGAAGAGTTACGTGGTTAAGGGCATTTTTCTTTCAAGCGAAGTACTTTGAGCTACCTTGGCTGCCCAGGGAAGGCCTCTCTCTGCCCGCGCCCACTGGCTGCCCCCACAGCAGCCTCCTCTGGGAGGCACAGATGGGCGGGTCAGTTTCCCCTCCCTCTTTGTTCTGGCGAGGCTGTTCCCACTGTCTGTGCCCCGCTTCTCTCACGGAGCTGGAGCTCCAGCCAGAAATGTAAGCCATAATTGGGCTTGACTGTGCGATGAGGAGAGAAGTAGTCTCAACTCTTTCTCTGATAGCTGTGACTCCTGAATTTGCACATTACTTCCTTTCCCCCAAACCTACAATAAGTATCCAATCTTTAAGGTGTTGCTAAAGTATGAGCTTCTCAGGATGGGTTTTTCACATTCATTTTTTGCCCTCACTTAGAGCAGATACTCATAGACTGGATCCTAAGGCCCTTCGAGGCCCCTGCCTCTCTCTGCTGCCCCCAGATTATCACAGCTGCTTCCGCTTCTGGGCTCCCCTGAAGTCTCAGGCTCCCTGGGCCCTGACTGAGGGAGGAAGGGCTGAGGCCCCTGCACAGAGAGGTGCAAGGGCTAGGGGCTGGGGCATTTGGGGTTGGGATTTAACATCACGCTAAGCCTCCTCTGCATCTGAAGAACGGTTTCCCCGAGAAGTGGGCATTCTTCTCATTCTATTATTTACATAAAATAAGTTACATTGTTGTGATAACTCAACAAGACTACCCTTTGATGCTAAGGACTATTTGAGGGACTCAGAACAACCCTGCAACATGCCATTAGAGACATTTTGCACATCAGACAACTGGGGCTCATGGAGCTTCAACAGCCTGCACAGGCGCTCCCAGTCATCTGGGGATTGCCAGGCTCTTTTGACGACACCCCAGTACTCTGCCCCCCAGTGGAGATTAGAGCTGAATCACACACTTGGGCAGGACAGCTCAGGCAGGACGCAACCAGACTTCACTGGGTGTCAAGGGGACAAGGACCAAGCTTCCTGGGAAGGCACCCAAAGCACCTGATGGGCTTCCTGGTCCCCGAGCTTGCTCTGGCCCATCACCCGCCAAGCTCTCTTCCAGGACCTGCTGTCCTCTGGCCTCAGGGTGAGAGCCACTGGGGGAGCTCCTGGAGCCGCTTGGCTCTAGCTCCCAACTCCCAGCTCCCAGCCCCCAGCTCCCAGGGTGCATCATGGCTCCCTGACTGCTTAGCCCATGCTCAGCTTGCTTCCTAAACTCATTATTCTTTGCTAATTACTTTAACAATGCTTCCAGCTTCCAAGGAAGCGCCCTGCCTCATCCTTGGAGAGAACTCAGCAGCCAGTGGTAAAACCCAGCCTTCACGGAGCTCAGGAGAAGCACAGCCCCGGGCCTGGGGGTCCATGCCTAGTTAATGGTCCAAGGGCTGAGTCCAAGGCTGAAGCTTTTCTCATGACCCCACATTTCTGCCTCCAGTATGATCTCTTCCCACACAAACAAGCTTCTGACATTTCTGTGACTTTATTATTAGGCTTCGCTCCCATTGTCCCTGTATCAGGGACACTTGCTGAACTGATCTGGGGATGTGGGGCTTCCTGAGTGCAAGCTTAGCCTAAGGATTATTATAGGACTGAATATTCTAGAAAGACAGGGCCCCCTCCTCGACTGTGGCCTGTAATGAAAGGGACACCCTTGTGTTTCTCTCACAGACAGGACCCTCTGAGCTACCCGTAGGTCACAAGCAGGGCCCCAGAAGAGTGGTGCTCCTGCCTGAAGAAGGAGTGACCTCATTAGGCTGGGTTTCCCTTCCCGGCTCACCCCTCCCCACCTCCATCAGACACCCCTGGGTGTGGCTGGGAGAGAGGACTCCGGAGGGTGGGTCAGGGGTTGGAGGGGGAGGAAGGGCAGGGCAGAGGTAGAGGGTGACAGCTGTGGCTGAGGCCTATAAATCTACAGGCCTTTCAAAAGCACAAAGCCTCAGCTGCTGAGCCCGTGGGGTGCTGGTGAGGCCTGAGGCGCTGCTCCCCAGCCCAGCAGGAGCCAGGAGCAGCGGAAGGTGGGGAGAGGGGCAGTCAAGGCCAGCTAAGCGGGTCCTTCTGTGGAGTGGAGAGCTGGGAGGCCTCTGATCCCTGTCAGACTCTGGGGGGCTCTACTTTTTCTGCCGCTCTCTCAAGTCTGATTCTCTTCCCTTCCCTCTAGTTAACTCATCTTTGCCAGGATGACCGAGATACCTGTGATGGCGGTCCTCGTCGCCTCGCCAGGCTAGGGAAAGCCAAGTCACAACTTTGCTGGCAAGTTAACAAATCCTCCGGCGGGGGGCGTGGCGGGGGGGGTTGTTCAGAGATTCTAGACCGACCGGGGCCAGGTGGGTCAGAGGGCTCACTCTTCTATAATGACCCTTGGGTTCAGGCCCCAGGGGTGGATGGCCTGCCAGGCCTGCGAGGGGCTGGAAGCCTTCTCCCCAGGCGCCCCTGCCAGCTTCACCCTCCCTCTGCGTGGTCTGATGTGCGCTGAGAAGAGTACAAATACCCCTAGGATTAGAGTGGGTGATTCTGGGCTTCTTCCACTGGGGTCATCTTACTGACTGGTTATTCATCTGGGCCCAGTGGGAAAAGGGAGGGAGGGGGACGCCTGGCTGTTCGTTAACTCCTTCATTGCCAGCCTGTCATCTGCCTAGTTAACGTAGGAGTTTCCAGGCCTGCTCCGAGACCTCTGTTTCCCAGGGAGGATTACAGTGGCCTCACAGAGGATTTGGCATTTCTGGTGGGATTCTGTGTCTAGACTCTTTGTTGGCAATCTAGGCTGTGGGTGGGTCTCTGCTCTGTCCTCCAGTCTAAAAGGTCCAAATGGCCCGTGGACAGCCCTTAGCTTCTTCAACGTCTTGCATTCATCTGACAAAAAAAATAGGCATGTTATAAAAAAGACAAACTATTTGCAGAGAAAAATTTCCCTATGCCAGAAGAAGCAGGCAGAGATAAATGCAAGGAGCTGCTTTTCATGATCCTTAGTAACTTTCTTTCTTTTCTGGGGGGCCACCTAGTCCAACTTCCACCAGAGCATCTTCCCTCCGAGATGCAGGTGGATGAAAATGAGACTGCAGGGGGAACCTATAGGTAAAAAAGGATGTGAGAAAGGTATAGAAGGGGGTGCCCAGCCCTAGCTGCACTGAGGGAGGATGAGGCCTCTTTGGACTCTGCCCAGAGGGTTCCGGCTCTCAGGTATGAAGGAGAAGAACAGGGGAGTAGGGGAAATGGCCTCCAAGCCTCTGACCTCGACCCCGAGCACCCCTTAGTCCACCTCTCCAGTGATCGATCCCACAGCAGCTGAGTCCCTAACTTTCACAGATAGCAGTTTACACTGAAATAACTTGTTCCCAGGGTAGCTGGTAATCGATGGCTCAAATTAAACCTCAGAAAAGATTCTTTTTCTCTCTAACACTTTATAGGTGTCTAAGTTTATCTCCTCCCTGGGTGACTGTATAAGCCAGATGATGGCTACCTTAATGCTCGAGAAAAAGGTGAACACATAGAGGATTAAAGGGGTGAGTGAGCTTTCAGATAGGCTGAGGCTAGGGGTATTTTCTGTCCTTGCACCTAAACCGTAGCCATCACCCTTTCTAGACAGCCATCCAGCGCCTCTCCACCCAACATCCCTTACTCTTGTTTACTGCTTCTGCCTTCCCGGGTTAATAAGAACTATTCCTGCACCATAGCCTCCTTCCCCAGCTCAGCCAGTTTCAGCTTCTAAATCAGGTTATCTCTTCAGTCTGCATTCCCGGTAACTGAATTATCTTTGCATGAGTACACTGAGGTCTGGACAGGGTGGGAGGGGCTGTCTGGGCTGGGGCCTGTCTTCCTGGCTGCTCCCCAAGCTTGGTCTTAGCAACCTCCTAAATGATGCCTTCGTCCCCTCCCCAGGCTCCCCAGCACAGCCTCTCAGTCCTAGGAGAGAGACAGCAAAGAAGTCTTCAAGGATGCCGCCTATGGCCCAGCCGGGCAGAGAGCCAGTGGATCAGGAGGTTGGCTCTGCTCTTGGCAGGCAATGAAGGACCAGCATGGAAATGCCACCCAGGCTTGGATCAAGATCTGTGGAGTGGCAGCCCTGAGTGGGCGAGGTAGAGGGGAGCAAAGGGCAGCTCTTCTGTCTCCCTGGCAGTCTTAGTCCTCGGGATGAACAACCATCAGCCTCCCAACATTCTGAGCTGCACTGGGCCAGGGAAACCTGCTCTTTGTTGATTCTCAAACTTCTGCTGAACTTTGAGTTGACTTGGGAAGGGTCAGTGTTCAAAGGTTGTTTCTGAAGCCTAAGGGTTGAGAACAGCCGGTTGATGTTGGGGGCACCCGAGGCTGAGTCTTGTAACAAGCCATGTGGGGAGGAGAAGGGCAAGCATTGAGAAATATGGATCTAGGGATTCAGACAAGATGACTAACAGGGTCGTTGAAGTCCTTTTACAGACCAGAGTGAGGTCAATACATACTTCTTCAACCTTGAAAGCAGGATTTTTCCAAATAATGGTCCTTGGACAATTCCCCCCCACACCAAGCACCCCCTAAAATCACTAGGAGCATTTGCTGAAATGCAGATTACTGGCTCCCAATATGTGTGTATTGAATCAGATTCTCTGTGGGCAGGGCCTGGGGTGTGCGTTTGGGATGAACATCATCACCACCACCATCATCATCGTCATAACCTAGGTGCACATAGAACTTACTCTGCACCAGGTTCTTTAATCTGCATTAACACATGGAATCTACACAACAATTTGTGAGAGAAATTATATCGTTTTCCATCTAGCAGATGATGACACTGAGGCCCAGAGAGGTTCAATAACCTGTCATGGTAATACAATGTCTAAGTGATTAAATTGGGATTTATACGTGGCTGGCAGCTGCTAGAGCTGGGTCCCTAACCACCACACCTCCCTGCCCTGCTACTTCACATGGAGACGAAGGCACGAAATCCCTCCTGTCAGCCATGAGGGTCAGCTTCCGCCTTGCTGCCTGGTTTACGGGGGGCACGGGCCCAGACGTGACTTGACTTAGTCTAAGAAGATCACTGTCCTGGGAGTCAGGAGACTGAGGTGTCAACATGCCAGGCAACTTTAGGCAATTCTCCTAAGGCCTTGGTTCCAGCCATCTGTCAAAAGGATACTAAGCGGGAGGACTTCTAACTTTCTTCTTGGCTCTGACATTTGAAAAAATATGTGCATTTCCCTTCTCTGAGCAGCTGGGGCAGTTTCCTGGGGGGTTGTGTGTGCATATGTTTATGTGTGTAGGGGCAGTTATAAGTAAGGAACTGTCTTCGGCCCAAGACTGGCTGGGAGTTAGCGTTTGGCTGCGATGAGTCTGTGTACTTCCCTGGGAAGGCCAGGGGAATGGGCTGGAGCTTATCTGGGCAGAATTTGCACTGACACCAGGGCTGTTTCTGTCTTGGCTCTATGTTTACTTTTGTCCTGAAACAACGCCCTGGGTCTCACCTGGGCAGAGAAGGAGAGTGGCAAGGTCATTGGACAATGTGGACCCTGCTTCTGGGACACAGAAACCCAGAAGTAAATACCAGCTTGTGGCTGACTGTGCAGTCTCTTCGCCTGCTTAGAAGCCAGTTCCATGGGGCCAGTCATTCTTTTGTAGTCTAACTCAAGTCCATGTGCAAGCCTAGCCATTGAGGATTCCATGAGAATGCTCCACTGGGATAAGCCAACCCCTCACTTATCCTGCTTTGGTCTTGTGTAGATTCAGCTACACCTCAGCACATGAGAGACTGACTGACATTGGGCCCTTATTTGATGCTGCAGCTTGCACTGCAATCTTTTAGCTCAAAAGACAATGGCTGGCAGGGAGCCCATCCATGGGGCCTTCTGGGAAACTCCACCCACGCAGCTCTGTGGTGCTCTGGTGAGCAGAGGCTGTAAGAAGAGGTTGTGGTGCGTGCATTTGTGTGTGTCAGGGGTAGATGGGCAGCTCCCAGGGTTTGATGAGAGGCCACTGGTACTGTGGTCACCCCTGCAGCAAGAGAGTATGCTCTCATCTCACATCCTGCCTTAAAGCATGGACCAGCCAACCCTCCTGAGCTCCATGGGGGCAGCCAGTGGATTCAGGTTCCATCTCTCCTGCTGTTCTTTGTGGTCCCGGGACAGTTCAGTTTGGACTCAGAGCCGTGATACATGTTCTAATTCCTGGTCTGTTGTTTCAGGGGAGGGGCAGGGGAACGAGGGGAGCCAGACTCCTCCAAGAAGGGTGAGTCTGATGTTTAGGGTTCCTGGTGCCGGAACAGTTCGGTGATTCCTCCTCTCCAAAGCCCTTTCTGACACCCCTGGCCTGCCCCGAGTGGTCCTTTCCTCAGCTCTGTGCCCCTTTATGATTAGTATAGTCTACTGTGATGGCTGCAGGCCAGTCTTCCCGTGAGCTCCCTCGGGCACCAGCCCTGTCTCATTCATCCCATGTCCCCCCGCCTTGGCTCAGGGCACGACTCAGCTTAGGAGCTTTATTAGATTGTTGAGTGGATAGAAGGTCGGTCGTCAGCAGGAGCTCTCTGCCTAGACAGTCCTCTAAGAAGTTCCTTTCTCAGCGGTTCATTGCTTCCCCCAGGTCCTGTGGTAAGGAGGGGGCCTGCACGGAGCTCCGAAAACCAATTCCTCCTTCCAAAGGAAGAAAAAACCGTGGTAATTCTGGAGAGGGCATTTGGGACTGACAGCTGCTCGGGTGAATCATGAAAATGGCACTCTTTTGGGGCGAGGACTCTATCTGCCCAATGCCTCACCCAGAATTGGGATGAGAATCATGAGCCCGAGCTCCTCAGCTCTCCTCCAGCCGGCTCAGTGAGGCAGAGACGAAGCTGTTGTCTGGCATCAGAGGTTTTCCTTGCCATGAGTAAGGTAGAGAAACAGCTTGCTTCCCAAAGAGAAAGTAGAACTTTGTAGGCACACAAGGGTAAATATTGAGAGTGATATGTTGCTAATTAGCTGCACAAAGGCCATTAGCATTAATGAGATCTGCCTCTGTGGCCATTCTGTCGACTGTGAGCCGGCAGCACCATTTCTCTGGTCCAAGCTTACTGGCTCAGTGCTCGAGCTGCCGCTATGAGTCTTTGTGATGCTTTCCTCTTGGGGGATAAAAAAAGACAACCAGAACTGCAAAGAGGCTTATTCTTTTTCTACATTTCCTTGAAACAAAAGCAGAAACTTCAACTTAAAGATATACTAAAAAGATTTAATTTGTTTCCCATTCCCAGCCTTAATCACAGCCCCTGCTCCTAACTTTGGAATTCATAGGCTAGAAGAGAAGAAAGGAGCAGGGAGGAGTACTGACTATAAGCAAGGTTTGTTGTTTGTTTCTTTGTTTGTTTGTTTGTTTGTTTTTGAGTACTTACTCTGTATCAAGCACAGAGCCATACGTTACCTTATTTGAGCCTCACGATAACCACATAAGGTAGATTATACTATGATTCTCGTTTTACAGATAAGGGAGAGTGAGGTTCAGAGGGGTTACGTAACTTGCCTGAGTTCCCACAGTTAAAAAATGGAAGCTGCAGAATGACT
This sequence comes from Mormoops blainvillei, assembly GCA_004026545.1. NCBI lineage: Eukaryota > Metazoa > Chordata > Mammalia > Chiroptera > Mormoopidae > Mormoops > Mormoops blainvillei. Next base: position 81,697 of record PVJD01007035.1, on the reverse strand, counting down.
GAGCTCTGCCCGAATCCAGAGCCCATGATCCTGACCAAATACTGAGCTCCCTTGAAAAGGAGCACAGCAGGGACTATACTGAACAGCCCTGCCTTTGCAAAAGTCTGGGAGGAGAATTAAATCAACCAAAGGGGTGGCCATCATTTGTTATACAGTTACATATTTACAGTTTATTTAATGTCTACTATGAGCTGGTCGTAGGGATGTAATGCATCATTGTTGTTCCCATGGAGATTGTCAGTAAGTGGTAAGACAATAGAAACAGATGGCTGTAATAAAAGGTAGTATAATCAATCTTGTGCATTACAAAAGCACAAACAGGAACACCAAAATGTACATGTGGGGGCATGGAAAAATGGAGTAATCTTTTCATCTTTTTTTCCAGTTTTACTGAGATATAATTGATATCCAACCTTGTGTAAGTTTAAGGTATACAACATGCTGATTTGATATGGGTATATATTGCAAAATAATTACCACTATAGCATTAACTAACACCTCCTTCCCATCAGGTAATTACCATCTTTTTGTTGTGAGAACATTTAAGATCTAGCTTCACAACTTTCAACTATATAATACAGTATTATCAGTTACATTCCAGGCTTTATATTATATCCTCAGAACTTGTTAATCTTATAACTGAAAGTTTGTAGCCTTTGGCCAATATTTCCCCATTTCCCTCAACCCCAGACCCTAGTAACTACCCATCTACTCCATTTCTAAGAGTTCAACTTTTTAAAGGCTCTACATATAAAAGCTATCACATAGTATTTATCTTTTTCTGTCTGACATTTCATTTAGCAAAATACCCTCAAGATTCATAGATTCATTCAAGTTGTCACATATGGCAGGATTTCCTTCTTTCTCAAGGCTGAATAATATCAGAACAAATATATATTACGCTTTCTTTATCCAATCACCCACTGATGGACACAGGATGCCTTCATTTCTTGGTTATTGCAAATAATAAATGCTGCAATGAACATGGGGGTACAGACATCTTTACGAGGTCTTATTTTTATTTCCTTTGTATATATACCCAGAAGTAGGATTGCTGGATTATATGGTAGTTCTATTTTTAATTCCTTGAGAACCCTCCATACTGCTTTCCACAGTGGCTATGTGAGTTTACATTCCCACCAACAATGCACAAGGGTTCCCTTTTCTCCACATCCTCACCAGCACTTGTTATCTCTTGTCTCTTTGATGATAACCATTCCATCATGTGTGAGGTGATATTTCACTGTGGTTTTGATTTGCAGTTCCTTGATAATTAATGATGTCAAACGCCTCATGTACATTTTCATTAGGCATTTGTATGTTTTCTTTGGAAAATGTGTATTCAAACCCTTTGCTCATTTTAAAACTGGGTAATTTGGGGTTTTGGTGATGAGTTGCTTGAGTTCTTTATATTTTTTTTGGTATTACTCCCTTAACAGATGTGCAAATATTTTGTTCCATGCTATAGGTTGCCTTTTTATTTTGTTAATTGTTTCCTTTGCTGTTCAGAAGCTTTTTTAGCTTGATGTAGTTCCTTTTATAATTTTTTAATTGATTTTGAGAGAGAGAGAGACGTAAATTTGTTGTTCCGCTTATTCACGCATTCATTGGTTGCTTCTTTGCTTCTTGTTTGTTCCCTGGCTGGGGATCAAACCCACAGCCTTGATGTATTAGGACAATGCTCTAATCAACTGAGCTTCCCATCCCTTTTTTTTTTTTTTTAAGTTTTTGCTTTAGTTGCTTCCTCTAATTCTTTTTTTAATTTTTTTTTAAATTTTAATCTGTGGGTAAACTGTCGTGGATAGGGAAGGCCTCCTGGAAGAGGTACTAGGGCTAAGCCTCAAAGTAGGAGCCTATGTTAGATAAAAATAGTTGGGGAGGAGCATTGCAGGTCAAGGGGTCACCTGGAACAATGACATCTCCATGTTGAGGTACAACAAAGTGTGTGAAGGGAAAACCATGACTATGTTTGTGTTTGTAGACCATGAAATTTGAAGCAGGTCTTTGTAGGGAGTGAAGCTGGAAGACTGGTTAAAGGTAGATCCCAGAGGGCCAGGTAGGCAAGGCAATTGAGCTTGGGCTTTATCCTAAGCAAGCAGGGGCCACTGTAGGATTTTTAACATAGGAATGATACAGAAGATGAGACCAAGAGGGCCAAGAGTGGTAGCTGACAGGTCAATGCTACCTAGCGGCTGTTGCAGTGACTTAGGCAAGACTGGTGGTGGGTTGAAAGTGAGCTATAGTAGAAGGGATGGAAGTAAGTATGAACTTGATAGTTTTTTAGCAAGTAGAATTGGCAAGTCTCATTAGCTGACTAAACGCAAGGGCCTGAGGAAGTAGGAGGGTCCAGGGATAACACTGAAGTATCTGCCTTGGAAAACTCTGTATGGATAATGATATGCCATTCTTTGAAACCGGGAACACAGAATGTTGGGGGATGGGGTTCAATATGGACCCTGTTGAATGCGGTGTGACCATAGAATACCCAGGCAGAGATATTTAAGAGACAGCCAGATGTGAAACCTAGAGCCTAGGAGAACCACTTGGGACATCCTGAGCTTGAGAACAATTGTGAGTTTTCAGTGTGCTTGAGTTCACTCAGGACAGGCCTTGGTGAGACAAGAGCTGGTGTGCCGCTCATGACCGCCAGCACTACCTGCCCCCATCTTCTCACCATCCTTCTCCACCTCTGCCTTCAGGATTGAATCAAGTCCCGGGTGCAATGCCTAGGTCCATCATTCTCATTCTTCTTGGCTCATATTTTTCTAGTTCTTTCGCACCACAAGTCTAGACCCCTTGGGATAGCACTGAAAAGATCCCCTGGCAGCAGTATAACTCTCGAATTCTTTCTCTGTGTCTGGTGGCTTGGAAATGACAATTGCTGGATCTGGCAGTGATACTGGTGGGCTGCTTACTGTCCTATCTGTCTCCACCCTTCCCAAGCATTACAACTGTTTTTATTCTGCCCAATTCTACACACTTTGGATCCATGATGCAGTGGAGGTTGAGTCCTGGATTGGTTTCTATTGCACAGGGAGTCCTGCTGGTTAGAGAGAGTTAGGTACAGCCTGCCCAATGCACTGAAATTGACTTTGATGGTTCTTTTCTGCTTCTAGCACGAGCCCTTTTCTCCCACTCCACCTGATACTATCAATGTGTTCAAGAGTGACCAGGGCCCCCAATATGGACTCTCCATAAGCAAACCTCTTATATTTTGATGAAATTATATTTCATCAAAATTTACCTGTCTTTGTTTCATTTTCTTATATTACTTCTCCCTTTCCAGATAGCTCCCTAATATGACAAAAGTCTCATGATTTTATCCGGGTCCAGTAGCAACAGATCAGGAGAGAAGAGAAGAAAACAAATGCATTGTTGAGAGGTACCAGGGAAGTAGGTACAAAAGCAGTGCCATGAATTAAGTCTAAAGGTCAAGCTAAAGGCAGAAACAGAGGAATAAATAGCAAAGTTAATAGCTAGGGGAATCAACAGCATGGTAGACCACAATTAAATAGAAAATGTGTGGTGATGAACTGATACCAAGGCTGCCTGCTTCTATCAGGAGAAAGATTTGAGATTTGAAAGAAATCTAATAGAAGCTGGTATCTGCCTTCTCAGATGGCTCAGGCACAGCCACTCACAGCTAACATGATGGTTCTTATAATATAAGCCAGGCTCAGGAAGAGGTCAAAAGCTGCTTAGTACAGTAATTCAAGGGTAATTTTTCTGCTAGGAGCAAAGTCGAAGACACATTAAAAGGAAGACTCTGCTTTTCTTAGGTGAGGTCAGACTGAGGGGAAAATAGCACTCACTTTAGTGTTTTTCCTTCTAAGATAACTAGTAAGGAAACTAGTCCAGAATAGAGAACTGAAATTAGGGCACTCACCATTTCCGTTTATACAACTATAGAAAAACATTGATTATCATTTTATTAAACTAATAGAGTTTGCAAGACACAAGGACAAAAGAGGGAGTAGAGTCTTAGGGCAGGGGCAGTTTTCATGGGGAGAAAGGGATGAAATAGATTGGAAACCTCAAAGGAGGGGGATACAAGTGGGACAGACTTCTTCTGAAGACCTAAACTTCCTTTCCTTGGGTAGTAAAAAAGAACAAGAAGGATTGGAAGAGACATACCCTGCAGTTTTTCTACATCATGCTGGGCTGAGAGATCTACATGATCCTCCAGCTAAAGAATGAAGAATATATCCAGTTGTTTCCAGTTGTTTCTGGAAAGACTGTTAAGGCAGGGAGTATGTAGGGAACAGACAAGTCTTCTGCATTGCACAGTTCCAGATGGTGCCATACCCATGATTCTTTGTAGGGTTTGGTAACATGGCAGTACTGAGTAAGGAACACTTACTTCCTGATTGGCTTGTGCAGTGAGGTGGACACCTGTCAGTTTTGTCTGTACAATAATGTTTCCTGTTCTTTTGATGAAGAATGTTGGATTTCTTTGGGGGTCTCTCCCTTTTCCCACTCCACTAGTCTGACTCCTGATTCCAAGAAGTCTTCATGAGACTGTGTGTCAATGGCTTGAGCTAGCAACCTCTCTTTAGAATGTGAGCAGTGAGTAAAATTATACAAGGTCAAAATTATTGGATGGTAGCAACCTGAAAAGATTGCTTATTACTTCCAGGGTCACTGCTAGTCCTTTGTGATACTAAGAAAAGGCATACAGCTAAGAGAATTGAGGCATCTTCGAGCAGACCAAAAGTCACCCTTTCTTCAGGCAAACAAAACTGTACAGAGAAGTAAGACTTGGTGAGCAGAGAACAGGTTAAATGCACTCTAATTTGCTGCTCATCTGGGTACCCCAATTACTTTTAACTTCTCATATCCCTGGAGTGGTCTTGCTTTCTGTCCTTCCTGAAGCCTAGTTGTAACTACCCATACCCTTCAACTTAAGTTAGCCAGAGGAGGCTTCTGTTTCTTGCCATCAAAGAACGCTGGGGGCTGCATGGGGAAAATATGAGAGAGATACGGTTGAAGGAGCACCAGACCTCACTGTGAATTACTCAGCTGAGGCATCACTGGGTAATAGCAGTGTTAGGGGTATTTGTGGGATATCAGTGGCCAAGACAATAACAGAGGTATAGAAGATTACATATACTAATTCCCTATTTTCTTTTTTAAAATTATATTTTATTGATTATGCTATTACAGTTGTCCCAATTTTTCTCCTTTGCCCCCCTCCACCCACCACCCCCACTTCCTCAGGGAATCTCCACAGATTTGTTCATGTCTATGGGTCATGCATATAAGTTCTTTGGCTACTGTATTTCCTATACTGTGCTTTACAGCCCCATGGCTATTCTGTAACTACTTATTTGTACTTCCTAGTCCCTTCACCTCTTCACCCATTCCCCCAACCTCCCTCCCATCTGACAACCATCAAAATGTTCTCTAGTCATGATTCTGTCTCTGTTCTTCTTGTTTGCTTAGTTTGTTTTTATAGATTCAGTTGTTGACTGGTATGTATTTATTGCCATTTTATTGTTCATAGTTTTGATCTTCTTTTCTTGATTAAGTCCTTTTAACATTTCATGGTTTGGTGATGATGAACTCCTTTAGTTTTTTCTTGTCTTGGAAGCTCCTTATCTGCCGTTCAATCACACACACACACACACACACACACACACACACACACACACACACCTCTTAAGGCAAAAGAGGGACCCTAACACATCCAGGCAACACAGGGCCTTCTGTACATGTTGAAAGGAAAGGTGAGGCAGGAGGTGAAAAGGAGCTGTGCCAGGTGATTCATGTCAGTCCAGATGATCTCAAATTTCCCAAGATCCCTTTTTGTTCTAGAATATAAAATTAGTTTTACCATGAGATAGTCCATTCCAATGGATTAACGGGTTTCTCCTTCTCCCATGGCTGATTTGCATGTTATCAGAGCATTTTAGAAACTCATCTATAGTGCCAGCAAAGTTTTTTCTTTCGTTTGCAGAAGCACCTTTCTCTGCTTCTAACATCCCCCTCTTTCTGTCTCCCTTTCCCCTGATACTCAATGTAAGAGGAAGGGTGACAGGCAGTATGTGGCTTTGGAGATGATAAACTCTAGATCTGAATACCGATTTGCAGTTTATTAGCTATATAACACTAGGAAAATTACTTACCCTTCTCAGTATGTTTTTCTTAATCTGCACAGGGCAGGATACCTGTGATGGATATTTTTCGGTTTTTGTCATGGAGCATCCATTCCTCTTTCTTCTGTAATGAGAACCCAATTTTCTCCCGAGCATCCCACTTCTGGTGCAGAGGCCTGGTGGTTCCCAAGGGTAGGATGCATCGATGCCACATCCTTTCTCTCTGAGCTGTGTGTGTGACTCCAGCGTGCCCTGTCAGTGATGAGCATTGTCCCTCCCACCACAGTGATTGATTCAAGGATGACCTGTGACCCAATGTATTCCAACAAAAATCAGGCCTACGACCTGAATTGAAATCATTTGTAAAGAGAAGTTTTTGTGGGTTTTTTTTTTTAAATTTCCTCCAAGACTTAAGCCTGCAGCTGCTGGGAGCTAACAAATTGAGGAACTTGAGGAAGGTTTCCTCAGAGTGATCCCAAGCAGGAGAAAGCAGAGCTAAGAGGAGAGATCGCATCCTGACAGCAGTGTTGGAGCTGTTCCACCCAGAGGGCCTGACCCCTAAAACCCCAGGATTTGGATTTTCTTTTTTAGTTATATAAGTCCACATCATTTTCCCCAACACTTGCACCTATTTTTATCCTATTAGAATTACGATTTTTGGATACTTACACCTGAAAGTCCTGAGAGATACATCATTTATCTTTAAGCAATTTGATAAGGGTTAGCATCTGAACACTGTCTTGATCTAACAAAAGACCAATAAATGGTAGCCTTATTTTCATAGTTCTTATTGTTGCTGGTATTTTCACAGGTGCTCCAGGGCCCTTACCTCCCCCTCTCCTCTCCTCCACCAAGCTTTCTCAGAGAGACAAAAGGCCGGCTGGTGTGACAGAGCCTGGGTGAGGACACCGGAGGCCCCTGACTCACAAGTAATTCCCTGCTCCCTTCTGCTGTCACAGGGCTGACCTCAGCGCAGCTGAGCATGAGGTTCAGAAACTGCAGCTGAGAATTTGCTCTCTAGAGTCTATCTTCCTCAGGGACCACCTGAAGTATATGCCTTCTGCCCAGTCACCCAGCCAGTCCCCCATACCTCCTTACCATGACCTGGTCTGGGGTTCTAGGATGGTGAGACTGGGGGTAGAACTGAATATTAAATAAGTGACATGCTAATTTCATGCAAATGAATATCTATTTTGAATCAACAGCTTGGGCATTTATTTAGGAGGGCTGAGGCAGCAAAATCCAAAGGGAGAATGAGAGGGGGGAGGGGCGTCTCTTGGAGGTGTCAGAGAGCACACTGCAGCCCCCAGCAGAGCAGAGCTGCCTCATGCCCACAGCCCCTAATGCTATTTGATCCTCTCATTAGCAAGTATGAAACATGGAGAGTCCAAAAAGAAAAAAAGAAAAAAACAACAAAACAAAACTCAGCAATGAATAAACTAACAGATGGGGACTTAATTCAATTTGCATCCAATCCACCCTAGTACTGAGGACTTTGTCTGCCTAACAATGGAGACTGGGGATAGGGAAGGGTCCCCACTGCAGTTCCCCTCCCCCACCCTGTTCCATCCCTTTATGGAAACCAGATGGGTATTCTTGTTTTAAATCTCCTCTCCCTTGGGCTGATCCTAAATTTATTCTCTGAATCAGAGAGCAAGGTTCTTGGGAGAAATGAGACTGGCACTGTGGGAAGGGGAGGGACTGTGAGTAGCAGCAGCAGAGGGGATGAAAAGCCACGTGGGAGAGGAGGGGCAAGGTCGGGGAAAGCCACTCCTCACGGCACCCCTTCCCCCAATACATGAGAAGGCAAGTGAGCTAGGGAGCTGGTACTCAGAGGTCTGCCTGGCTCCAAAACCTGTATCTTTTCCCCTCTACATCCTGCCTCCAAAGCCCAGAGCCCAAGCCTGGCTCTGCTGCTGCCTAGCTGTTTTCATCATCAGGTGAATTTGAATCTGAGCATGAAGATCCCTCATTTGAAAAGTGGGAGTAAGGGCCAAATGGACCTCACCGCAGTTACTGTGAAGTGCACACAAAGTGTTGAATGTGGAGGCTTTGTGTAGTCTTTGAGGTTTTGCCATGTTAGTGACGATCATTGATAGGGTCCAGGGGCTCACTCACCTTTTCCACTCTAGGAAGCTGACAGATGGGGTGTGTGTGCAAAGCACAATAAGAAGTGCCACTTTATTAAACAGCTCAACAGTGCCAAACTCTGGCAAAAGCTGATTGGAAACTGGCTCAGGCCAAATCCTGGAACTGAATTTTAGGACAAAAATCACACTTACCATGTCCCACATGGTAAGAAGGAAGGAAAAGCACTAGCCTGGTCTCATGTGCGCTCACCTGACCAGCCTCAAGGTCAGGTGAGCTTTAGGCCAGCTTTATCCTTTCCGGTGCCAAAAGGATCAAGGAACATCAGAGTGGTCAAGCCCGGTACTGAAAGGATCCAGGTGTGCGTAGGAGAGAAAACACTTCTTCCTCTACCTTTTGGTTCTGTGGTTCTATGGTTGGGCCTGAAAATTAAGCTGACATAGCAGATTAACAGGAAAAAAGCATACATTTTTTTATTTAAGGTAACTATGAGCACCTGGGGCCATCATACGAAAAATGAAGGCCCAAAGAAATGGTCAGGACTTAGCGTTATGCACCTTTTCACAAAGGATAAAAAATTTGTAGAGATGTTACAAGACAAAAACAGCAACAACAACAACAACAAAACAAAAAGAAAAACCAAAAAACAAAGGAGAGTTAAGCTTGTAGGGGTAGTAAATTGTGGGACAGTAACCGGAGAAATATATGGAGGAAGCTAATGGAAGATAGGTTATTTTAGTAGGTTTATTGGGACAAATCCATTTTGGTGTTGATTCCCACTCTCTAGTGATAAGAATGTCCTTCTCTCCCTGGTTGGTGTGGTTCAGTTGATTGAGTCCTGGCCCGCAAACTGGAAGGTCACTGGTTCAGTTCCCAGTCAGGACACATGCCTAGGTTGTGGGTCAGGACCCCAGTTGGGGGCATGCAAGAGGGAACCGATTGATATTTCTCTCTCACATCCATGTTTCTCTCCCTCTCTTTCTCCCTCCCTTCTCCTCTCTCTAAAAATAAATAAATCTTTAAAGAAAAAAAAAATCTTTCTCAACCTGGCACAGGGAGGGCGCTTTTCTCATGGGAATTGTAGGCTCTACTTTTAGGTAGAAAGGGTGAAGTCAGAGTCCTTCCTGTATCTGCCGTTTCTCAAGGGCTTTTAGCTTAAAGTAATCAATATGCCAAAATGGCATATTTGGGGGTGGCATGTTCTGAACACCTTTATGTACGTCATCTCGGGACAAAAAGGAGAGTACTCTGACTCTGTACAAAAGAAGTGAAAGGGAAAGGAACCATGCCAAAAACAAGTGAAAAAAGATTTTGCTTTGAAGGCCCAGGATTTGCATCACAAGAAAGTGTGCCCAGAGCCAGGTTATACTTGACCTGTCCATTCGCTACCTGAGGTTTCTATTGAGGGTAAGGTGGTTCTTCTGGCTTTTCTTCTTCTCGCTGTACTACAGTGGGCAAGGGATAGACCTGCAACCTCTCCTCGGCGATAGCTGACCCTGAGCCAGAGAGTTTGGACCTGGTGGTCTTACTCTGTCCTGAGAGTTAAAAACCTCAACTCAGCCTCCACAAAGACCCAGGTGCTACTGGAAATATCTTCACAAAGAGCTCAGTTTCCTTTGCAAGAGATGTGAAGAATAAGAAGGACGGGGAGGGCACAGGGGAGAAAGTCAGGCCTGGGAATTCAGGGCCACCTGCCAAGCACTCAATAAATCAGTGTTGCTCAAGTTGAAAGGCTGCCCCATTGGACAACTTCCTTTGTCATTTCTTTTCAGAGGACAGAAAATTAATATTGATTCTGTTCTTGGCTCCATGCTGGGCCCCTTCAAATGAGTATAATTGGGTTTTCCCAATTTAGTGGGTGACATTCAGGCATTTAGGGGCAATTGCATCTTTTCAGAACTCAGCCTTTGAATTGGAAGCTTGGTGAGGTGAGTGTAAATGAGGTGAGTATAAGAGTATCCTGGGGTCATTGCAGGTGCTTCAGGTCTCAGAGGTATTGAACTGGCCTTCTGCATTGGGGGTGTGTGGCAGGATTTGAACCTGAATTGTCTTAGAATTGGAACAAAATTAGGTTTGCCAAGATAATGAAGAATGGAGTCAACAGATCCTTGGGAAAAAGATAACCATTATTGGGCCCCAACAAGGTGGGGATGGCTGGGTACCACCTTGCAACCTTTTAATGAAATAGTCCCAGTGAAGAGTGAAAGGGTATTTTTAGTCTGAAGCTGACTATTGGAGGCACAAAATTCCTTTTAATCTCTTGGGGTGTTATAAAACTTCTTGAGAATTTTGCATTTTCATCCATAATGTATATCTGTTCTAATATAAAATTAATGTTGTGACTCAGTGATCATCCAATGAAGTGGGTAGGAAAGGAAATGTGTCATGTTGATGCTGTAGCTTGGAGACTCCATGCCATACCCGCTGCGGTATGTTATTTTGAGAAGCATGATAATGTTAAGGTGCATGGACCCCTTGATTCTAATTTTTATGAAGTTCACTACTGCAGCATAATTGTAACCTGCCTGGGTCATCCTGTCACTGAGGATGAGAAGTGAGAAGGGGTTCTCCTACATCTCAAACCTCCCTGAATTCTGGAGAGCCATCCTCTCAGGTCTTCCAGAGGCATAACATCTGATACCCCACCCCCAGGTAGGGACAACCCCCCTTCAGTTCATACAGAGTTACATACCCTGAGTGGGCTCCAAGATGGTGGGTTCACACTAGATGTAATGATGTGGGGCACTTCTCTGCTGAGCCATGAATGCCACCCAAGAAACCAATGATAAGGGACATGTATAAGATGAAGCAGAGTATGGGGCTGAAAAAAAATACGTTATCTTTTGTTTCTCAAACTGTCCCCCTGGGTATCTAGATAAATACTTATTACGGGTTTCCATAGTTACAAGTAGAAAAAGTTGGAGGGGAGGGAATGAGTAGAAAGTACTTCAAAATGCTGACTTTGATATCAAAAATTACACCTGGATATTCCTTCCCCTCTTCCCCCGCCCCTGCCAGTTGACCCCCTGCTGCCCTCCCCCCAACTCCCACACACATTTAGTAGAGAGGTAGAGAGACCTACCTAGGAAGCTAGCATGAGAGTAAAGAAAAAGAGGTCAGTTTTGAGGCCCCAATCTCTTCTGTCCACAGGTTACTGAAAATGCTCCACTGTTTATTCAGACCATGCTCTGGAACCTGTGGCAGTAAAAGTATTCAGTCTGTGTCCTCCTCAAGATCTGCTATCCAGGAGGAAGTGTGGTGGATGTACCCCATATAAATGTATCAGACCTTGCTGAGCCATGCTTGGGGTCCCCAAAGATCCGTGGAGGAAGACCCAAGTTCCTTGAGAGTGGGGGGCCAGCCTGTCTGTTGCCATGCAACCAAGTCTCGGGGTACACTTGCTTCATCAGGTTGTCATCTCTGAGAGTAATCGCCACTTTCCCTGTCATCCTGTCCTGCATGACCAGCTGGGAGGGCAGTGCCCTGGGCTGTACCTGTGCAGACAGCATGTGATTCCCATTGTATGAGGCTGGAGTCTGGCATAGGAAGTATAGATCTGTTTGGCCTGCACTGAAGGGATCAACCAGCATAGGAAGGACTCTGCTTGGAGGACGCCTGGTCACCTGGATAGTAACCCTGCCCCAGAGCTCTGAGACCAACCCCAGATGCTGTGGGAGGGTTTCATCCTCTTCCTCAGGCTTGGATGTGATGTCTTTTCTAATGTGATAAGCAGTGCAACATGGTGAGAGAAATGCAAAATTTGACCTCAGAAGGCCTGGGTATGTTCACACAGAGGCAAGTCGTGGGCCTGTACCTCATAGAATTGTTGAGAGGAATGATCACACACACATCTGGAATGTTTGTGTCCGGGTAGTGCCAGGGCAAAAATCTAGCCTGGGGGAAGAGTGAAGGAACAGGGCTCAATTTCTAGTTGTGTTCAGTTCTTTCTTATGCAACTGTTTCCTCCAGGACCTGCCTAATTACTGTGTCCCCAGGAAAGCTGGTCCTTTGTAGCCTGAGGAGAGCCTGGACCTTCTCCTCTGCAAAACTCTCTGTGTCTCTCTCTCCCAAGACACAGTTAGGGGTTTCTGTACCCTCAGCATCCAGCACTTCCTTCTATTTCTGCTTTTTTCACACTGATTGCAATTATTTGTTTACTCCTCTGTTTGCATGAAAAGACTCCATGAGGGCAAGGCCTGTGTTATACTGAGTAGCTGAAAATAGTGGGAAATCGATGAATGTTTGGTGAATGAAAGAGTAAACAAGGCTGAAAGAAGCAGGTTGTGATGTGCTGAGGGCCTTGCAGCTCATCTTTGGCTTTCTGGGTGCTTTGTTCCCAACATTTTCACAGCTTTTCCACCATAAAGAAGAGTGTGAATCTGACAGGTCAGTACATGCTGAACAATAGAAAACCCATTGGTATTATTGTAATGATTCTTATATTTCTATAGAATTCTTTACATTTTCAAATCATCTTCACATTCATGATTTCATTTGATTCCTATTAACAATTAAGAAAATAAAAAGATAAAAGGAAGTGAGATTCAGGGAGAAACGAAGGGACTTGTCTAAGGCCATGTAGGTAATTGGCAACAAAGTTAGTGTTAGAATTTTGATCTTTTGTTTTCTGTCCAGATGATCTTGAGGAGAACCTATGATGTCATTTACCAAACAACACATTTAACAGACTGTGGGAAACTACCTACCAAGTGTGCAGTGACAGACCCCTTGCTCATCCATTAGTTGTGAGTATCTTTGGCATGACTTCCTGGGCCATAGACTATGATAAGTGCTGCAGATATAGAGAGAAATACAACACAGTCCTGACTTCAGGGAGGTTAGTGCCTAGTAGGGGAGGCAAATACATAAATTGGACTTCAAGGATGGGAGGTCTAAATGGAGTCTAACCACAGGGTAGGGGGAGAGAAGGAAGGGAAAGAACACTGATGGTTTAGAATTTGCATTTCCAAAGGTGGGAGAGTTATGTGATGACATGGCCTCAATTGTGGTCATAGAGGGGTTGGTTGAAACTAAGGTAGGTGAATGTTATTGGAACTGATGATGTCAAGGAATTTGGAATCTAAAACTTTGAGTGAATATGTGAGTATATATGTGAAACAGATGATGGCAGGAGCTGAGGAGCAAAAGAAAATTTTGAGCCAGCTAATAAGATCTGTAATGAATAAGAGTGGAGGATAATGGTGACAAAGACGAATAAAAGAGTTCAAGGATGGTGAAACAGATGACATACATTCAGAGGAAGAAGCCTTTTACAAGAGGATGCAAAAACAGGGTTGGAAGGAAGTCACTGGATTGAATTGCTGTTATGGGTTGAATGTTTTATCAACCCCAAATTCATATCTCGAAGTCCTAACTTCCAATTTAATGGAATTGGGAGGTGGGGCCTTTGGGAGGTAATTAGGTTTAGGTAAGGTCATGAAGGTAGAACCCCCATAGTGGGATTAGTGTCTTCATAAGAAAAGGTAGAGAGACCAAAACTCTCTCTCTCTCTCTCTCTCTCTCTCTCTCTCTCTCTTCATATGCATGTTCCAAAGAAAGGCCATCTGTGCACACAGTGAGAAGGTGGCTGTCTGTAACCCAGGAAGAGTGTTCTCAGCAGATGCAAAATATGCTGGCATCTTGATCTTGGACTTCTGGGCCTCCAGAACTGTGAAAAATAAATGTCTGTTGTTTAAGCTACTGAGCTAAGTGATTGGTAAACCTAGTCTGTTATGTTTATTCAGGATTGGCTAAGGAGATCTCAATAGCTTAACACGACACAGGTGGACATTAAAGAACCCGGGTTGATAAAAGTCCCTACATCTTGAACTGTATCATCTGGAATGTGCTATCTCCACAGCCACCACCGCAATGGAAGACAGGGCCCGCGAGAGGTGCACTAGTGCTTAAATATCCGACCTCACTTCTACTCACAGTCCATTGGTTTATCCTAGTCAATGGCCCCATTCACCTGCAAGGGGCCGGGAGAGGTGGAGGAGCAAGCAAATATTCAGTGAGCAGTAAAGGTCTCTGCCATTCCTGTGGCAGATTCCACAGATAATTTTATTCATTTATTCAATAAATTTTCATTTATGTCAAAAAATGTGCTAAATCCTAAGGATACAATGATGTAGAACAAGTTGCTGTGGTTCCTGCCCAGGGAGTTTTTGAACATCCTTTTATGCTTTCTTGTTCTCCTGGTTCCTGAGCCTGAGTCCTCTTTGGCTGGATTGACTCTTGGCCATGACTTCTGTTAAGATCTCCTGCTTCAGTTCTGAACTCTGCTTCTTAGATCAAGTCTCTGCTAGGCTACCGTGCTACATTGGGCAGAATAGATATAATTCTTGTTCCATGAGCCATATCTTTTCTGGTTTTTCAGCTTCAGGGATGTGGGAATGAGTAGCTCAGGATCATTAGGTTTCTATTGATGAAGGATGAGACTTAGGTCCACGCCAGCCAGATATGTCCCAGGATACTGACCAAAGTAGGAGGTGTCTCCTGTTTTGTTCAGATGCCTAGCTTGGAGTGGTGGGTGGGATCTGGTGAGCTAGAAGTGGATACATTTCAGGCTCACTGCCTCTAGAACAATAATTGAAAATGTATTAACTCTGGAAACCAGTATTCACATAAACCTCCCAGCCCTGGCCATCCTGCAGTGAGCACTCCCTCCCTGTTATTCCTATAAATCACTGGAGATAGGCTGGGAACCGATCGATGAGAAAAAATTATGCCACGGCATTAGATTTCATCATATACAACTTGAACCATTACTTTTCTGTCCTGTGGTATGAGGAATCATGAGAATTAATAGTCTTCCTCTTCTCCAGTGATGGGTTTATGACACAGTGTTACCTACACTCTATTCCTTAAAACCATCAATTAATTTTGGGTACTTACAACTACTCAGTCACTTCCTGAAACTAGCAAAACCCCCGAGCCCTACAGACTCTTAATAGTTTTAAATAATGATATAGTTTCCTATATTTGGCTTCCTTCTAAGGCGTGATTTAGAAGAAGTTTCGGGCCCCCCAGACTCCTCCTTTTGATTTTTCTCTAGACTTCTCTCTGCTCCAGATTTCCAGGGAGGTATCTAGTACTCAAGCCCAGCCTTCTTCTCTGCAGATGGTCAGGATAAGCAAGTCTAAAGTCAGGGTGATTTCAGAGTTATTACCATCCTACTCTTTTTCCAGCAACCTATTCTCTTGCTTTGAGGAAGACTTTCTGAGTTCTAACTCCTTTGAAAACAAATGGAGGTGTGAAGTCCTTTGGGCAGACAAACCTGCTGTTAGCTGTTTGGGAAAACCCCAGTGCCTGAATGACTACAGTACATCTAGGTAAGCTGGACAGATAGAGTAGTGGAAGACTAGGTGGCCCAGGACGTGGAGAGATGATGCAGGAGCCATGTGCTCAGTGTCTCTGAGCCAATCAGCAAACATTTGCTGAGCATCTTCTATGCGTAAAACATTTTGCTGGATGCTGTCTTAAACTTTTACCTGATTTATATAAGAAATCCAAATGTTCTGGGAGAGAAGCAATAAATTCTACCCAAGGTCCCAGAGCGCTTTTTCTTTGGTCATTCTGAGGTAAGTCTTGAAAAATTTCACAAAGAGGGCTAATGTCCTATGGAATCATTTATTCATTTGTTCATCCATTATAATTAATTAATATATGTTATATGTAAGGCGGTACTTAGGATGAGTTGGGGTATGTAAATATGATAGAAACACACCCCCAGACCTTAGTCATTTGCGATCTTGTATAAAAGATAAGACTCTGGGCAGTTATCTCACAGTTGAAGGCAGGATGAGATACATGCTTTGCGACTGCTAGAGAAGTCTCTGTCGGTGGAATAGGTAAGAAGAACTAGCTTCCCTAGGTGGCCTGGTTTCTGTGGCTCATGCACAAACTGGAACCCTATCACCACCTTCCAGTCCTACTGAAGTTGAACTTTGAACCATAAAGTACATTAGCACAAACCCCAATGACTGGACAGCTGGAAAAGTGCAGGGGGGTTCCCAGCACCTGCTGTCTTAGCCTTCTTCTGAGATTTCCCACCTCCCACGCCCTCCAGGGCTGCAGGGGGAGCTGTCAGTTACAATGAATCCCCACCTCCAAATAGCACTGAGGGCTGGGTTGAGGTGAGGGCTGCAGAGCCAAGCTGATCCTATGTGCTTCTCTCCCCATGATTCTTGGTCTTGGGCCTGAAAAGTGGAAAAGTCTTTCTTCTTGTGACTGGACTATAAGATGAGTATTTACAGAGCTGCCCCAGGAAGGCACAGTAATTCAAAATGCAGAGAGGGTCCTGAGGGACTCTGAGCCCCTGGTTATAGCAATCCCTAAACCCCCGTTGCATTTATTCTTGGGTTCCATGAGACATCTCATCGTCCCTACAGTAAATTCTCCATTTTGCTTCAGACAGCTTGAGTTGGGTTGAGTGTCTATTGCTGTGTTACAGAGTGTTAAATTGATTGAAACACACCAGGATGTGTGCAGAAATTTCCAAATAATTATCTGCAAATCCAGTATCATGACTCTCAAAATCCCTTAGCCACAATGAAGGCAAATCATTTGAAATTGAGAGAGGATTTTACAAAGAAAACGCCTCTGAGGTAAAGATTGCCCAGAGCTTCCCTTCCACATAAGAAGAAAGAGCAGAATTCCTCCTGGACCACAAATCTCAGGACAGCATGTATCTTCAGCCCATGCCATGTATTCTTAGGTGCATGAGGTCAGCTCATGTGGGGGTGGAGCTGGACTGGAGAAATGTATGGCTTCAGTCTCTGCCCATCTAGGACTACTAACTGTCTTAGTCCTCAAACCCAAACTGCTTATAAAGCCCCTAGGAGAGTGCATCCCCTGTAACCTGTGCAGCACAGCCCTCCAATCTCCCCAGTCCTAGCTGTAAAGTGGGCTCATGCTCCAAGCTTTGTGTGCAAATATAACACACATATTTATCTTGCTTGTAAACCGCCCATGAAGAACTGCCCACTGTCGTTGGGCCCCTGGCCCTGTAGGAGAGGACTGGTTGCAGCAGATGGCTGTGGGGCCCGGGCTCTGCCTCCCTGCCCAGGGTAACCATGTTCAAAATGGGCTCAGCTGTGGAGGAGTATTTGCTGCAACTGCGATGGCAAGATTCTATTTCAGTCCTGCGGTGTGTGTATTTCTCACTGACTTCTTTTCAAAGCCAAATCAATACCAGGCCAACCAGGAGATTTCCAGGGATATAATGCGCAGGCTGGGAGGGGGCTGGGAGGCCTTTGCTGTGTGATCAGCAGAGCAGAGCCCTCTGGGAGGCCCTGATCTTGGCTGATGTCCCTGGTCACCACTCCAGGGATGAAAGCAGAGATGTTAGACTGTTCACCCGTAGTTTGATCACAGTCTCCCCATAGCAGGGATTCTCATGAGAGCTCTAGCTTACCAGGGTTGGCGTGGGTGGGTGAGTTCTTGGGTCTGGGCGGTGTGGAGGAGCGGCCTGGGGCTTCCTGGCTCACACACCTTGGGGATGACTCTGCCCAGGAGTGAGGTAGGTGCCTGCTCCCTCTCCTCCAACAGGGGACACTGCTCAGGGTAGGATTTTCTACTGGCTTCTATCAACACCCCTCCAGAAGGACTTCTACCCAGCACAATGGCAGAGGGGGAGTTTTAATCAGGACCAACCCTGTGTAGGTATAGTGGCCTCTAGCCATCCAGTCTGATTTCAGGGACCACCCACCAGGCAAAACTCCCTATTTCGCCATTTTCCCATGTGGCCTGAAACCTACCACTAGAAACTCATTCCTTTGGGATTCTGTGTAAATCCAGAGTCCTGAGGCCTTGGCAACACTTTATTCACTGTGATTGATTTGTCAGATCATTTTCTCTTTCATTTATTTATTCAACAGGTTTTATGTGAGCATCCACTACAACTCATGCCCTGAGAGCCAGGTGCTGCACAGGCCATCACTGGAGAAGAGAGCAAGGAGAGGCGACCTGGATCCCGGGTGCTGCAGGGTCAGAAAGTGCTGCTATATAAGGTGCCCACAGAAGCAGGCAGGCACCGGTTCAGCACTCTGAGTGGACCTGACCCGGGAGGCCTTCTGCTGTCCCTGATGAGGTGCAGGGGTCTGAGGCAGAGGCTCCAGGTGGCACTGTGAGCTCCCAGCTCTCTGATTAATTCCAGACCTCTGATTGGTGCTCATCTTATAGCGACTTGTGGCTCAGACATGGTAGCCTCCAGAGATAGGACCTTGAGTAGGGGGGATGGTGGGGAAGGAGGAGGCCCTAGAGAAAGGTTTGAACCCTGTATTTTGTTCTGAGACCCCCTAAGTTAACCCCCCAACACACACACACACACACATTTTGTTCCCTCCCTCCCTCCCAGTAGCCCTATCAGAGGGTTCTGGCTATAGACTGAGGAGGCACAGGATAGACCACTTGTCTCTCTGCTCCCCAGACCCTCTGCTACCAAGGCTGGAGTGGCGGTGGGGTGGGGGCCGGTCCCAGCTCACATACACTGGCTCTACTGTTATGATTGGTCAGGGCCCTTTTCTCAGGGAAAGCAAGGTCAGGCACCTCTCCCAGCCCACGCCCCCCTCCCAGGGCAGGTTTTACCAGAGTCGATTTGTTATTAATGATGTTCTAAAAGCAGCAAGTTTGTGGCCAGGGGAAATCAATTGGCCAGAAATGTGACAAAAGGGGAAATACTCTATAGCATATGAATGTCTGAATTATTGATGCCTTCAGTTTGAGGCTTTCAGACATCAGTGCTTAGCTGATAAACAGTGAAGTGCACTGTCTTCCCACACTCCCCGCCCTACTCCCCTGGCCAGTTTGGAACCCATGGAAGGTTTACCCTGAAAACAGGTGTGACCCCAGGGCCCAGGCCAGGGAGGCGTCTGGACAAGAGGAGGGGGAGTTTGAGAGTGTCGAGTTGGCCAGCTGTCTGAGGCCCCCACTCTGGACCTGAGGGAACCACTTTGTGATTTAGACTTCACATCTCTTCAGACCCCGAGAGACCCTCTGGATTTCCAGTTCCCCTGCTCTGACAAACGAAGGCCCCCTGCAAAGTCTGCTTTCTTCCTCCTTTTTCAGGGGGTTTGAAATTTCTGGACCATCACCTGATCTTTACATGGGGGAAGAAAGAAAAATATCGTGAGCTACAAACAAGAAACAAATCTTATTCCTTTTTATCTAGAAACAATCATCAATTCAAGCTTTAAGATTCAGAGCTAATATATGATACTAATAGCTCCTGAAGGATATATAAGTTTAATTCTAATGTCTGCTGTGGTCTGAAAATCATTTGTCCAGGGGCTCCAACAACAAGTCCCTGGGGATCATTCCCAGCAACCCCTACCCTGCCCCCCCACCGCCCCCCCTCCACTCTCTTCTCTTGCTTTTCAAGTCTCTGTCTTTCACTAGCTATTGCCATTGCTCATAGCTGTAAATAATCTCACTGCCACATAAGGCTGACTCCTTCTAAGAGGATCTGGTAAATCCTGATTATGGATTCGTGTCCCTACTACTAACTGGCCTGCTCACCCCCTGCCTTATCCCTGCTGGGTGAAAATGCATATAGGAAGCTCAGTTACAGGCTGACAAGTTTAGCAAATGAATGAACACATTTCCTGTCCACAGGATAGAATTTCACTTGGAAATAGTCCCTAGCCTCGGCCAGTGCATCAGGTCTAGGTCCCATTTCAGGACACTTCAAGAGAGCAGAAGGAACAGCTGTTGTGCAGATGAAATGCTACTTGCTGTCAGCACCTTTCCCCAGCAACCTAACCCTTTCCCTGCCAGGTCATTGCTCTGAGCCATTGTCAGGCATGGTCCTGCAGACTTAGTCTCCGTGTTTTAACCATTTCATAAGCAGCAAATACAAAAGCATTTGATTTCTGAACAGCTGCTAGAGTGGGTGAATTCCCTGTTCAGGCTCAGTGCTCATTTCTTCAGCGCCTCTTGCTTCGCCTTCCATGAAGATTGATCACAGAGAGGCTGGGCCAGGGGACCTGAGGGAGAGGTACGCAGGCGCACTGAGAGGTGACCCAGAGGGCAGGAGCTCCTGCAGGCACTGCAGGGAAGGGGCTGAGGAGGAGCCGGGAGCTGAGGGAGGAACCACAGTCTTTGGGTAATTTTTCCCATCCAAGGGAAGATCTTAGCAAGGACCCAGGTTTTAGCAAATACAGGCAGGGCTAGAGAAGCCAGGTCTCATGGCTGAGGGCCTGCAGCCTGATCTCCGCCCTGCTGTTCTCCTCGCCTGCTAAATTTGGCTACATCTCTGGGCCTCCTGGGAATGGCAGGCCTGTCTCTTTGCCCCCTCTGATTTCCTTTTAATAACGCAAGGAATGAAGGAGAGACTTCATCAGGACTAGCTTCCACCAGATTTGTGCCTACATAGTCTAGCTCAGAGCTAACTCTTGTGTCTTTTCAGCACTGGCTTGACTAAGTTTCCCCATGAGGTCAAAGTGAGCAGAGAGAGAGCAAGGTCAACTAAAGACAGTATTTAGATTACTCTGGTCAGGAGAACTTTGCCTGCACAAAGCTGTGTTTCCTCCCTCAGTGACCTCAGCCTGGAAGTGATTGCACCTGCAGCATGACCTGCTGGCTCCTTCCTCCTGCCATGGCCTCTCTCACTCAGACTGTGCTGGTCCTCCCATCCCAGATCCAACCACAGTCCCACATCACCTTCCACACTGGTGATTTCCTGCTAGAGCAGCTGCCGCATGGCTGGGTCTCAGATGCCCCTCGGGATGTTTGGGCTTTTGTAAACAATACTGCAATTTGCCTGTCAACTGCCAAAGTGGCAGCTTTCCTGACATCTGACATCACGCCTCTCACTGTAGCAGCAATAGTGAAAAGTACACAGGCTCTTAGACAGCCCTGCCCAGGTGCCACCTGCCACCCCGGGACTAGGATGCTTCCTTAACTGCTGTGGCAGAAGCTGCCCTGGCGTGTGGGTGCCTCACACAACCACACACAAATCCCGCCTGATGAACTGGCTCTTGTGACAGACTCTGGCTGGTCAGACAGGCTGGTGCACAAGTCCACTCTTCATGGAAGTGAAGAAGAAGCTGGGTCTTGGGAGGAGGTCATGTTAACTTCTTCAGAAGAAGGGGGCATAGTGCCCCTCAACCTGACCCCCTCTATCCTGTTGTGCTACTCGCTGACACAGTATGACTTTGGTCAAGGTTCTGAGTATCTCTGAAATTTGTTTTTCTCACTGTAAACCAGGAATAATAAACTCTACCTCATATACTTGTGAAGATTAAAGATAATGTGTCCAGTACATAATGGATTTTCAATAAATGTTAATTTACCTTTCTGTCCCTCCCAACCCAATGTGGTGATTCTAAGTGGGGTAGTGATACTCAATCAATATTCTTTCCTCCAATCAGAAGCCTTTTACATGCACTATATCTTCAAGCAACCATTAGAAGTCAACTTACCAACCATCTGCTTGTGCTTGATGGCCGACTGTTCTATTTCTTATAGGTGGCTTTTTGAGCCTCTGCTTGAATACCTCTAGGGACAGTGACCTCATTAGCTCCCAAGATAGCCCATTATTTTTAGATAGAGCTGCTTGTTTGAAAGTTCTTCCGATGGAACTGCAAACCACTTACTTGTAACTTTTACCTGTGGGTGTCATTTCCCCCTCTGGAATCACCTCGACTGATTTGATTCTGACCCCTCCCCTGCTTGGCACCATGGGGTCACATGGATATCCTAGACCTTGCCCATGGGATGTGCCCAGGCCAAAGTGACCAAGAGGAGAGGCCAGGACGTTGCTGCCTCCGTGTGTGCCTGTTTGTGTGTGGAGGGCCTTCTCAGTGGGGTTCAGCTTCCATAAGGCTTCCCCATCCCAAGTCTCCGTCAGAATCTGCAGAAGAGGCGGGTCGGTCCACTTGTACTGAATTTCCGAAGCCCGTGTGGGGGATACAGTGAATGCAGATGGCCTGGTCATTGGGGGAGGCATCCACATTGCATGGTACTTAACCTCCTGCCTCTGAGGCTGAGCTGAGGTCCCAGGAGCCACAGGCGCAGGATGGTCCAGCAGCAGCCTGGCTGGTCCTGCCTTCTCTGTGGTGGCTGGCCTCCCTGCTGCCCCTGCCAACATGGCCAGCTGGCAGTTCTCAGAATTATTTTATGCAAGTGGAATTATTTTGAGATGCAACTAGGACTGTGGTCCATGCATACCAGCCAAGTGCTTGGCAGCAGGGACCACTCTGCTGTGGGCAGTTGCTTTTTTTGAATCCCCTAGAAAGGAGGATGCTCAGGGTGATCTAGCCCCAGGAGCTTGGGTTCTCCCTGGGAGTGAGTCAGGGCTGCGGAAAGGCAGTGGGAGGGCAGTTCTGCTATTAATTGGGAATATCATCGAGGAACAAGATGGCAGGTCCTACAAGGAAGCAGGAGGAGGTCGGTGGGGCCCAGGCTAAGAAGCAGCATCCGCTCATTAACGCCAGCCCTGGGGCAGAAGGCAGTGCGGCCTGCTTCGGTGAGGTAGGACAGCTGGTGCTGGTGAGCCTGCAGTGCAGCCAGCTCTGAGGGAGGACACCTGTGACTGTCAGGAGGCCATGGCTGCTCAGAGCCGTCCAGTTGCTGCATGGGCTCTCCAGGCCTCTGGCGGCGCTCTAACCCTGGAGCATGCCTCTGCACCTCACTACTGCTTCCCAGACCCTTGCCCCCACCCAGGGGCTGGCAGTCAGCCCCCTGGAAACAGTCTGTTTAATGTGACGTTGTCCCGAGGCAGTCTCTGCTGCGGAGACTTACCGGTCTCCCAGGTGTAGGGTTGGGCCCCTTTATGGCCCAGAAATGTCAGTTCTTTCCCCCTAAAGTTTCCTCGCCCCACCCCCTTTCTGTTGGAGCATTGGAGTCACCAGTGGTTCATCTCTCCCTTCTCTCTGAGGTAAGAGTCTGTCTCTGACCCAGGCCTGTATTGTGGAGTCTGTCTCCCAGAAGTTTACTAAGATGCCTCTTGTTTTGCTCTGTGCAAGAGGAAAAGGAACAGTGGTGTGTTCTGAGGAATTAAAATCCTCTTGTCACAAATGTATTTCTTTAGGCCTGCCAGATGCAGGTGCTGAAATTCCCCCAATTCCAGTCATTTTGCTATGAAGAACTTATTTTTCTTCAGAAAGACCCTGTCAAAATGCAAATGTTAGCAGAGAAGGATAGCACATTAACGGATTACCATCCATGATCACTTCAGCGCAGTGTATCAGCGTCCCAGCTGTGAACAGGGCCTACGGAGAAAGAGAGAAAATCCGAACAGGTGAGGCCTGGAGCCAGGAAGGGTTTGGGAGAGGCTGTGAGGGAGGAGCCCGGCCAGGTTGGAAGGGCCCCCACAGGGTGTGTGGGGGGCAGGGAAGGGGCGGGCGAGCAAGAGGCAGGGAGCCCATGAACATGGTCATTCATGGTGCTGCCACTGAGCTGCTCCTCAAGTCCAATGTCACCTCATTTTCAGGAAGGGGCACCCTTGGGTAACGAGAGTCCCTTCTCTATTATAAATAGGAAAGAACGCTCTGTGGATGATTTGGAAACCATTACATTCAGTTTTTCCGTACATTATTTTCCTTCCTAGCCATTTGCTGCTTACGCTAATATTAATATTAATCTATTCACCCTGAAGACACACTGATGGGCTGAGAGGAAAAGCAGACACACACTAAACGGCAGGAAAGTCAGACAGAGAGCAAAACTCTGCTGCAGGTAACCCTCAAAGAGGGTCACCCACACGGGATAACTGGGGGATTGTGGTCTCAGGCAGTTTTTTCTACCAATCTCCAATGGGGATTGCAGCAAAAATTTTCTCTCTTCTTGTTTCTAACAGATAGGCATTTATGTTTGTTTATTTTTAAAAAAAAGGAGGAATAATTGTGCTTTACAACCATAATGACCTAAGAAAAGCAGGGCCTGCTGCAGACACTGTTGGACGTGGAGGTGTAGAGGGAATCAAGGCTGATACCAAAGATGAAATGCTAATTGCCCTGACTTACGATGTAAATGCTTCTCTCCCACCTCTGTAAGCCCTTTTCGAGCCAAATCTATACCATGCCTCCCAATACCCTCCCCCACTTAGCCCAGCATAAAAGGAATGCGGGGCTATTGTTCTGGGCTCAGAATTTGGAGTTTGTCTCCTCTGGGCCCCTGCACGTAAATAAAGATCGTGCTCCTAACCCCTCAGGGTCTGGTCGTTTCGTTTTTCCGTAACAGAGGTAGAAAGGTGGGCCAGGGACTGATTTAGGAGCAGGGAGAGAGGGACAGCTCCGTGTGTGAGAGTGAGAAGCATCTGGAGTTCTAGAAAGCAGGGAGGACCGAGAATGGAGAAAAGAACCAGAGGAGCTATGCGAGAAGCCCGAAGGCTGTGGTGCAAAAAGGGGTGGAGTGCCTTGTGAGGCCTCTGGAGGTAGGCTGGTAGAAGGCTTGACTAGGAATGCTCAGAGCCTTTGTGAATATTTTGTAGGGGGCTGCTCAGTAACATCATCCTTTTTGTAAAGCCTGACACACTCACAGAAGCACCGGGTGAATGGATAGGGTGTCGGTGAATCCTATCCAGGGGCTGAAATCCACATTGTGCTTGATGCGTCATGAGAAGGAGCAGAAGGTGTGGACAGAAGGTTGGCCATAGGCTGAAATTCAGAGGAAACACTGCTTTGAACCTGAGGTGACCAAGGAAACCTAAGCTACCCCAAAACTTGAAGAAATCTTGGGTGACTTGCCTTCCACAGTGTGAGAAGTTGATGGGCCCAAGCCAACTCAAAAGCTATGCCTTCAGAGGCAAGGAGGCCCTGTGGGCATCTGCGATAGCGTCATGAGATAATATTTCACAATGCTGGCTGATTCATTTTCCCCAGACATTTCTTATACCTTCCTTGCTCTTCCCCCTGTGGGAGATTGCAAGTAAGGCATTGAGGGAGTCCTGATAAATCCAGAAGCCAGTTCTTACATTTTGTGTTCCAAAAGTCCATTCCTCAAAGCAAGGCAGAGAGAAACGAGGAAAAAATTTGAAGATCTGATGCAAGCCATCAGCTCCAGTGTATTTCTACCCCGTGGAATCTAGCCGCGTCCCGATGTGTTAGAGGAAGGAAGGAGAGTCAGGGACTCTGGAGAGTTAGCGCCTGGTGAGTGCCCCCAAGAAGGAGTGTGCGCTCTCCTGACGCTCCAGGCTGAGTCCAGTGGTGGGGAAGCAGAGTAACAGAAAGTCCGAATGAATGCGGGGATGAGAGGGTTCAGTAACTTGGATCCCTTTCCCAGTGAGAGGACAGTAGCAATTTCCAGAATTCCACAGTGCCTAGCCCAGCTTCCCAGGGTCTCAGGAAACAGAAAGCATGGTGTGCGGCTGAGAGCTGTGGGCACTGGCTGGGGAGAGGAAGACTCAGCAGTGTCCAGTGTGGCCTGAGGGCTGTAGCCCCAGCAGGACAGGCTATGTGGATGGATGCCAATGTGGCTGGAGAGGACACCAAGGATGGGTTCCCCATCCCCGGCCCCCATTCCAAAGGTACCAGTGGCTCTCCCCGAAGCCGATGCAGCCTTCCATAAAGCAAAAATGGGAGCTCTGCAATTAACTGGGGTTCACTTCCTGAAACAAAATGGGACCTCAAAATCCTTTTAGTTACAGAAAAGTAGTTACCTTTCTTATAGAAACGAGTCTGTGAGTTGAGGTTCTCACCCACACATTTTGCTCGGAAAATTTTCGGTCTTGGCCCCACTGTGGGACACCAGTGAAGGCTGAGGGATAGTTTGGGGGTGGTAGGGGTGCAATGGGGAATAGGATTTCCCTGGTTGTGCCTTTCCAAAAGGGGAGAATCAAATGAGGGCAGGGAGTTTCTTCCCTGGGTTCACGTCAAAGCAGTGTGCTCAGACTCTAGAGGAGTGACAGGCCTTCTCTTTTCTCTCTCTTGCAGAAACTTGCCATTTCAACCCCAGAGTCACACTATCTCAGCATAAAGGATGAAACTGATACAAGCCAGGCTCTGGGATTCTTGCACCAGCACAGCGGATTGCCTGATGGCCCCAGCAGGGCTCTGGGGGAGTGACTCAGCAGCAGTGAAAATGGCCAAACACAAACAATGACTGGGCAGTCAGAGCCCCCACAGGTCAGCAGTGAGAAGTGCTGTCAAAGAATGGCCCAGAATGGCCCGCAACAGGCACCCCAAGATTGGGGCATAAAATGCGGGTCACCCCACCCATCGGTGGTGGGCGAGGGGACCTGGGGACATCTGAGCCTCCTCAGGTCGCCTGTGTTGACATTCACCACATGGGTCACAGCTTTGGCAGGCGGCCCACCCTTCTCCACCCCCACTTCTTGAGTGCATAGAAAAGGCTTTTCTCTGAACTCAAAGGAGGTAGGATCCCTGCCTTTTACTACCTGCTCCTTGCTTCACTGAATTCTTTTTTGTACCTTTTCCTTTTAGTGAGTGGGTGCCATTTATCCCGCAAGAATTAACCAGTTGATAGTGTTACACGCCTTCCCTTGGCTTCTCTTGTTTTCTTTTGTCTGCCCTTGAGTTTCCTGGGTTTGGCTGCCTTAGCACAAGGCTGGAGGGAGATTTTCATAAGGTGCGTTTGGGGATGACTCTTAGGATTTAGGGTGATGGGGATGGAGTGTTTTAGCATCTGTACCCCAACTAGAAAATTCACTTCAACCCCCTAATGTGGAGTGGGGGTGGGGGGAGTAAGTGGTTCGAGGTTTGCACCAGGCTAAAAGGAATGGGAGGAGGAAATTCACTTCTCCTCCCTTCCCTCCTCCACCCCCTACTCCACCTCCAGAGGTCGGCCATTAATCACCTTCTGGAAGCCTTTTGCAGGGTTTGTAATGGAAATGACTCTGTCGTCATGGCAACCCGGGCTGGCCTGGCCAGGGGCTGCTCTAGGCCTGCCTGGCTCTTCTGGGCTTCAGGTTTATTTACAAGCTGCTGGCTGGAGCTGGGTAAGAACAGCTCCTTGTGATCAGGGGCCTGAGGGAAAGGCTGTGAAGAGTGTAGGCCCGAACTCGTCCTTATTCAGCAATATGGTTCCAAACCTGGTTCACCCATTGGAAGAAAATGAGCCCTTTCACTCCACTACTCACTAACGTCCTGCCCACTGATTGGCTCTGCCCACAGATAGGCAGAATTGTATATTTGGAAAATAACTGGGCTTTGAAGCAGACAGTAGGACACCTAGGTTTGTGTGCCAGCTCTGCACTTACCAGCTGTGTGTCTCTGGGCAAGCTTCTAAAACTCTGATTTTCAGCTTCTACTTTTCTAAGCAGGAATAACAATGCCTAGTACCCAGTGCAATTGTTAGGATTCAATAAGATAATTATATAATGCACGGGTGGCAAACTCTTTTGATAAAAAGGGCAGATAGTAAATATCTTTGGTTTTACAGGCCATATGGTTTCTGTTGCAACCAGGCAACTCAGCCCTTCTGGTATGAAAGCAGGCAGAACCACCAGCAACTAAAGAGGGCGGCAGTTTTCCAACAAAACTTGAGTCCGCTGGGATTCAGGTGGCCCTTTAGGGTAGTCTGGGATGAGCACACATTCTAGGCGGGGGAGCTGTACCTGAATGAATGTTCTGCATCACCGCCACCAAGGAGGAAGGCCACCAGCATAGGGAAGCAGGGTAGTGACCCAGCCAAGGGCAGGGTGAGCTTCTGCAGGGCCTTCAGCACCTCTGGGGAGGTGGGCAAATGGCTCAGTGACCTGTGTGCCCAGCAGTGATTTATTGAAGAGGTTTTCTGGGAACGAGGGAAGGATATAGGGATACCTAACCCCCCTAGGACAGTCAGATTTATCCAGCTCCGGGCAGTGGGGTCTTCCTAGACCCTCCAATAGTGTAGGTGATTTAGAGCCCATTTTTAATTGTGTTCACAGGCTCTAAACAACCAGCAGGTAGGTATGTGCCAACCTTGCTCTGCCTGAAGGGTTCTCAGCCTTTCCAGGGATAAGCAGGCTTAGCCATCAGTTCACTTTTTCATGGGGCTTCTTGAAGCCAGGAGGCTGCAGGCCTGAGGCACATCTGTCCTCTTAGAGTGGTGGCCCACAGCAGGCTGGCTGGAGCAGTGAGCTACTTTCAGAACTCGGGCCGCTGACTTTCTGGGCTGGAGGCTGACCAGCTGGTCCAGGGGATCATGAGGAAGGGATAGCTTGGTGCTGGTCAACATGACCCTAAGGAAGGGCTTTTCTCTTTCAGGCCTCAATTTACCTCTCTGTAAAACCAGTTCATGTCCTCTGCCCTGCCAGCCCTCTGTGAGGTCATGTAGGTGTGGGGTGGGTGTGGGTGTGGGTGGGGAGGCTGGCTGACGGGATCTGTGGGAATGCGCAACTCTGAGAGTTCTATTTCTGTGGTTTATTCTGATGACACCGTGTTTTCTCTGAGAGCCGAGCAGCTGTTCTTTCGCTCTCACCCCTGTGGCGTCGCTGTGAGGGGGAGTATTTCTAGTTCTCACAGACAGCTTTCTTTGCCATGAGAGGCTTTAGTCAGTTCCTTAATACCAATGCCCTACATGTATATGTGACTTCACAGTTTACAAAGAAACTTCACAGATGTCTTCTGATTTTATCTCCATAACAGCCCTTAGAGGTTAGCCTGGCAGGCTGACCTATCCCTAAGGTAGAGATGAGGAAACTGCTGACTAGGCTAGGTGGTTTAACCCTGTGCCAGGTTCATGCCACCAGTAGGGGCAGAGCTGCAACCAGACCCATGTTCGCGGCCTCACTGGCCTGCCCATCCTGTCTGCCTTTGCCTCATCAAAACCTCCTGGGAAACCTGCTTTCAAAAAAAAAGATTGTCCTGGTCTACATCTAACATCCAGTTTTCCACTCTAATAAAAGTATCAAGGAATAGTTCATTTTGTTTTGGAGGGACAGTGAGAAGTAATTTTTTTAAAGATAAATATGGTTTTTATTCTGGAAAGTTGCCTTCTGTCTTCAGAGCTGGGCCTCCTGTCATCATCACTGGCTCAAAATAAATTCAGTTTTTTAAATGTGACTTTTTCCCCCAAGCCTTTCACAAACTCAAGCCAGACAGGTTTGAGGGAGAATGTGAGCTATTTTTACCACAGTCCCGGGGTTCTCCCTGTTCATTCCTGGAGCCAAAAAAAGACAGTTGAAAATCCTGAGGAATTTTCTCTGGTGGTGAATGAGCACTCAGCGGTCTGCATGGATCCACACCCACCGGCACACCAGCTGTTCCTCTGTCCAGCCCTGAGTTCAACACTGTTTTCCTCTTTGACAGGCTTGCTTAGCCCATCACCTCCAGACGAAAGTAGCAATGACGACCTAACAATGCCGTAGTCCTTGGTACCGTAAGACCTCCCAGTCTTTGGCAACCCAACACAACCTTTCTCTATGCAGATTCAAGAAGGATGCCCTGGCCCCACAGTTGTACTTTCTAAGGGGGTTCATTTTCTTGACTGCTGCACCGGTAATGCTCTGACCTCCACCATTTGGCACTTTGTCTTCTCTAGGTCCCACTTGAATGGTAGCCAGGATTGTGAGCCATTGAGATAAAAAGTAAATAAAAATAATAGCAGAAAGGCAAGCTCATAAAGCTGAGCCAAGCCTCCCTGACAGCGAAAGGTCTCTCTGAAGGAAATGAAAATGAACAAATAGAAAATCCTTGCAGGTACCCATCCTTTCCCACCCCTGTCCCATCTCCCTTCTCTCCTCCTCTCTCTCTTCCTTCTGTTATTGTTTCCCCCTTTTCTTCCCCTTTCCCCTGTAACACCTACCCTTCCAAAGGAAACAGAGAGCTTACACCACAGACCCTTAAAAATATTCCCATCTGTAACTAATGAGATTTGTGCCAGTTTTAACTCTAAGTTAAAATTTTTAGAATAAACATTGAATTCCAGGACACTATCTAAATAATTTCATTGTGTGGGAAATTTTTGTACACATGTTGCTAGGAAAGTAATATGCCTGTATCTTGGATATCTTTGAGGCCATAGCAGGAATTTTATTGTAAGGACATTTGACATATGTTGTGCTTAAGGGATACCTAGGTCGTGGCATTGATACCGTCTGACCCACAGAGCTTCACGTGCCACTGCCACGAGAATCCTGACAAGTTCTCACAGGTGCCTGTATTTAGTACTAGCAAGGTGTTCCTCGCAGCTGTATAATCTGCTGAATTTAGTTATCCATTAAGGATTCCTTGAGATCTTCCTGTGCAATTAGTGCCTGTCTGGGTACTATGAAGCATTCCCCAAATGGAAGACAAGACTCCTCTCCTCATGGTGTTTACAGTCTAGATGAGAAAAATGTAGCTAGTGCACACACAACCGTGTTGAGTAGAATGAAACTGTACCTAGTTAAGTGTTGAACGTCGTGGACTGCAAGTGCCATCCTCAGTTTGTCCACTGAAACCCGTCCTTCTAGTCACAGGTGAAGACTACACCATCCTTCCCTCCATCCCCACACTCCCAAAGCCTCATCAGCCTTTACATATGTTGTGTAAGTTCTATCATTGAACTTACCACATTGTGTTGTATGCTGGCTATTTAAGGGTCTAGGGAGGTGTTGGCACACATACATAATGTGAGCTAAGGACCGGTGCTAGAGAACGACTGGCTGCCCTTCCAAGTGGGATCCTGCAATGTGGCTATATTATACTTCATTCCTCTTCCAAGGTATACATGAAGAGGAGCTGGTCCAGAGGACTGGATGTGAAGTCACAGCATGTTCATCTTAGTAATCCCATGTGGAAGGAAATTAGAATCCTGAGGGTCACTTCTCTATGCATAACTTTGAGGTTAGGAAGTCTACTTTAGATGAGCCAAAAGTGGAAACAGACCCCACTGGGCCCCTCTGAGCTGCATCTTAGGGAGAATGGAAGCCTGTATTTTAATTTACTCTGATATGTCATTAACTCCCCAGATACTCTTCCCACTAAGACAAGGCCCATGATGAGGGTTGGAGGAGAAAGAACTCTCTTTGAGGGTCCTGTCCTTTGCTCAGTGAGAAATGATCTATTAGAGGCTGAAAAATCAATAAAGGCAATTTAAGCCCCTTTCTTGGAGTCTGTGTGACTTACAGGAAGGCAATGGTGTAGCGCCTGGGTGGTGCCATGGGCCCCTTGCTCCTTCCCCTCTCTGCAATTATAGCAAATTTGCCTAATGCACTAAAAGCCAATGA
This sequence comes from Mormoops blainvillei, assembly GCA_004026545.1. Lineage (NCBI taxonomy): Eukaryota > Metazoa > Chordata > Mammalia > Chiroptera > Mormoopidae > Mormoops > Mormoops blainvillei. The sequence goes on along the minus strand of PVJD01007035.1, from coordinate 50,419 downwards.
ATCATGTCAGCTGGTGATGAGATAGAAAAGGTGAGAGGGAAGACATCGGATGCTGGCAAATGCCCTGCTAACCTCGGTTTTAATTAGCTTTGAGTGAGTAACAAACAAAACAATCCTTCATTTGCGACAACCGACCATGGTGAAAAAAAGGTGTATAGTTGGTTGCTGCAAATGAGCAATATTCTAGGTCTCCAGGGAAGCCAATATGGCTTCTCCCCATGGATCATGGCTCTTGAAAGGGTTGGGACTCTACTCAACCATTGGTGCATTTAAGCCCATTCCCCCAAACTGGGAACCAGGTTTAACACCTCTTAAGTGTTCTGGTTCCTTGCAGTGGATGGGAGCACTATGTTGATTAGGCTCATTAATTCCTCCAAATTCTTCCTCCAAAGAGGAAATCATAGCATTCCTCTCTTTCATGCTGAGGATAGAATCTTAATAGTTTTAAAGTGTGACAAAAAAATTCTACACAAGAGCTGGCTTCTATTGATCAAAGCTGCCAAGGTCAAGAAAGAAAAGGGAAGATTTAGAAATTGCTCCAGATTCAAGGCCAAGAAGAGGCATTCTGACAACTAAATGTAAACGTGGCCCAGGTTGTCTTTACCCATAAAGAGCACAATTAGGATAATGAGAAAATTGGAATAAAGTCTGTAAATTAGCTAATAGTATTGTTACAATGTGAACATCCTAATTTTGATTATTGTACTATGTTAATGTAAGAGAATGTCCTTATTCTTAGAAAATACACACTGAAGGGGTAAATTGGCATCATATCTAAAACTTAACACTCAACTTGTTGAGAAAAAAATGTATCTATCTAAAGCAAATGAGGTAAAATGTCACCATGTGTGGTATCTGGGCGAAAAATAGATGGGAATTCTTTGTACTAATTTTGCGTCTTTTCCATACTTCTGAAATAATGATAAAGTAAAAAGTTAAAAAAAAAAGAATGCAATCAGAAAAGAGGTTGACAGCTATGATCAGAGGAGCAATATGTTTGAGGCCCTTTTCTCTTTTCTTCTCCCCAAACCATCCTCTTAATTCAAACCATGGGCAGGTTTTTTATTTAAATATCCAAATGCACAGGGAGTTGTGGGACCCATTGATTTCTCTAGATGATTAAGTTTCTTATATGATGAGATTATATAGAGAAATTTACACAAAGAACCAATGAAAAATGAAGGGGTTGGCCAGATGATCACCTAGCTCCAACATTCTGTGACCTACTAAGTCTATGAAATAAGAAAAAAAATGTTATCATAGTTGGAGACCTTTAAAACAACTTGAAAACCACACCCCCCCCCCCCCGTTTTGCTTGTGCTGCTGATAATTCCTAAGACCACATGTGGCAGGCAAAGTGGTTAGTTAGTCTACACACTGCCCAATAGAAGGTTTCCTTTGCTCTGAAAGCCTCAGGCAAGCGTATTTTCCCCTGGGTCTCAGAGAGCCCACCCCAGCTCCTTCCAGGATGATCACTGCAAAGTCCTGCTGACATAATGGACTTTATCAGGGTTCTCAGGGCTAAGAATGTGAGAACACACTCAGTTAAAATGCAAGGGATTTGTACTGACACTCAGTATATCTCCATGTACATAAGGATGTGCACATACATTTTTCCAACACCAATCTCCAAAATTACAATTTTGGAACAATTTTTAAAAATGTGTTCTACATTATAAAATCTTCTTTAAAAAATATTTAACAACCAACTGTCATCAGTTCTGAGTTTCTCTGAACTTAAAGACCAAATCGTCTGCCAAGAATGGCTGTGACACCTTCATGGTTGCGGAATAGGGTGGCATGTGGCACTTCTGGGCATAACCCTAGAGCTGCATTGCCCCAAGCCACCAGCCAGGAGCTGACTCTCCTCCTTAGAGGCAGGAACTAAGAAGGACATTCTTGGCTAAGAAAGGAAAACTGACCCCCATGGGTGACAAATGCTTTTAGTGAACATTGGTTTGTTTTCGACTGTGTGGCTGACATTGCTAGTTGACATCCTCAGTAGGCATTCTCCTCGCCTCTCAATTATTGGAATTTCAATTTTGCTTGTGAGTAAGAAATACCCACCCTCTCAGACTGTCCTGAAGCTGCAAGGCTCACATAGTCTAGCTTTGGCAGGTATGATGTAAGGAGAAATTTCAGGGAAGGTTGTTTATCTTGATAAAACACAAACCCAGCTAGGACTAGCTTTTTCCTCACCCTTTTCCTCTTTTGCATGCCTGGAAAGTTCTGGCTGGATTGTAGAACAGCCACTCTTGGAGCTGTGAGGATGAGGGCAGTAACACTGCGGTTCAGCAGGGGTCTGGAAGGAATCTGGGTTCCTAGTTGCTTCCTGCATTGCCTCTGGACATCTCATTATATGAGAAAAATAAACTGCTGTGCTGAGGTGTTTACTACATGGCCCTAAATGCAATCCCCAACAGAAAATCCAACATACCCACCTCCCCTCCAGTCCTTGTGATTCTCAGGGACTCTGACTTCACACCCAGGGCTACGCATCTGCTCATCTGAGCCTCACTGTCTGCAGTCTGCACACTTTGATTCAGGGTTGGGCCCACAACTTAAGCCAGAACAATTTGAATAAATCAGGACTTTTGCATCCAAAAGACAGGTTTTCTTCACCTGTGGATTTGGGGTTATGATGGTACAAAATCTGGAATTGTGAAGCCAGGTGTTTGTTGTGAAAAGAAAACCTGCTTAAAATAAAGGTAACATTTGAGAGCATAAATCCCAGTTGAGGGGTGAAGAGACTAAGTTCTTATGACATCATTTGAACCTCTATATCAAACTGTGCCGAAAGCCAGCCCTAACCTTGGACTTTCTCATTATACAAGCCAGTAAATTTTCTTCTTCCTGATTCCTTTTAGGGTTTCCATGGGCCAGGTAGTACTGAAAAGCCCTAATTGACTCAGCGGCTTCGGAGGGTGTGAACTGACTGAGGAAATTCTTGGCAGCAGCCCCTCTGGGTGCATGGAAAGGGCCTCAAGGCTCATGATCCGGTGTGTTCTTTTCAGGAGAAGGGAGCTAAGTTTAAGGACAATTTGAGTCCCTGTCAGTGTCATTCTTCATTCCAGTTGGACATACATTTTGATCTTTGGGTCCAGTGAGAACAGTTTTGTCAGTTCTGAAAGCGAGGCCTGTCTTGGAGAAAAGCAGGGGTCTGTTTTGTTTGGCTTGGGGGAGGGTAATGCAGACTAATGGCATGTCCCGTGGTGAGTTATCCCCTCATCTTTCAGGAAACACAATCACCAGGGACAACACTCGCTTTCATAAAATTGTCTTGACACCATCTTAATTCCACAAATTACTGTCAACTGGAGCTGTAAAGAGTTATTTTTAGACTAAATCTACTTGGCAGGCCATAGGGCAGGCATTCAGAGTGTAGATCATAAATGGTCATAGAACTTTAGGAGGGAAATATCTGGCACTCTGTGTAGTTTTAACCTGGAGGCAGGACCCTGCCAGAGCAGCAGAGGGAACTGCAGGGCTCAGAGGACAAAGGAAAAGTCCGTGTCTTGTGGACCTAGGTCTTTTTTGACTTAACACCTTCTGGAATGAGCCAACGTGAGAAAGCCTGATACTCTTGTCATAGGGAGGATGAGAATCACATTCACGACAAGGTGTGTCAGTCAGGCCTCAGTGGACTGCAGTGTGTCCCTCCCTTCTTTATGCCATCACCTGAGAACAGAATGTACTTCAGAGGATGCTTTGTCTCTCTTCTGAGCCCACCAGGCCTTATGTCCACTGTCTTCCAGGTCAGCTGTGAGCCCCAATAATCCACATATCCCCAGAGTGTTATGGTTTTTAGCACCTTATTTGGCCTTTTGAGATAGCAGCAATAGGGATCTAAGATGGAAAAGTCGGCACTTTTCCTCCTGCCTCCCTTACCCCCCAGCACAACTTCTGAATTCAGTCAGGGACCACCCATCCTCTCCAGGGCCCAAGCAAAAAAGGCTGGGCCTCCAGGAAGATCCATATAGCCTTCCTCCTCTGGCCTTTCTTGGGCTCGACCACATCCCCTATTAGGCCTCCTCCCTTTCCACCTGCCACCGAAGGAGCCAGCACCTGAGGGAAGAAGGAGTTCCAACACTCTGGAACCAAACAGAGGAGCCAAGAAACAGTCCGAGAGTCCATAAGTTTCAACCTCTAACCAAGCCCTGCTCTTTCTTTCCAACTCTTCCCCTCCTTCCCTCTCCACGCTCCTCAGACTTCCTCATTTAAAGACAAACATACTGTTCATAAAACTGAATGGTGAAGTCTCCTACAGAGCTGACTTACCCTAACCCCTAACACCTTAGAGTTGTGCTGTAACGCCATCAATGAGCACCTAATCCCCACACAGTGAGTATGATGGCTCCCCTTCATGGATCAGAGAAGGTGGGACACTTTCCCAGGCCGCCCAGCTTATGGCAAAGCTGGTTTCTGTGACTCTGAAGTCAGCGTTCCCAGCATTCTTTCTTCTCAGCCAGGCTGAGTTTCCCCAGGAACCATGTTGCCAAAGCAATCAGGCCTTTGGGGGCACTGAGCAACATTGGGGTGAGAGAAATTGCTCAGATCCCTCACATGGGTCTCTTTGCACCTGACATTTATGAAGGCTCTTTGGGGGCAAGGCTGGATTGTGCTTCTCCTCCTCCCTCCACCTCCCTTCTTTTTAAAAAAAAAATAATAAAAGAGCTTTAGCACCTTTATCTCTGACCCAGGTCACAGCTGGAGAACACCAGTGAAATAGTGGCTCTGAAAACCTCTGGCTGCTTTCCTGGGGTGAGTCATGTCTCTGCTTTAGGAAGGTGTCATTACTTTGGTGCAAGAAGTGAACAAATGCAAGTACAGTGTGGTGTAGAGCTCCCTAAAGGAACTGAGAACTTTCTGGGTTGTAGCCACAAGCGTGGGCTGAAAGCAAAGATTACAGAAGGTGTTGATGGGCCTGGAGCTTGAAAACATTCCTTTGGAGCAATTAAGAGGCAGCTTAGCGCCTCACTGGGCTGTGTGTCTTTGAAAATGCCTTGAGTTGAATCAGGAAGGCTTTTTCTTCAAACATGTTTTTTCGAATTATAATAAATGTGTGTGGGTGAGACCAAGGCTGGGCTTAGTCCCTGGGGCAGTTGTCCCAGGCATGTGGATGGAGCTAAGTGGGTGGCAGGAAAAAAAATAAAGCAAAAAAATTGTCTTTGAAGTTTCTGTCCTGAAGATGGCTGGGCTCTGTAGGAGGTGACATGGTGTCATGAGGATGGTGATGCCTTTGGTTTTCACATCCGGAAAAAGTCCAGCCATTGTTAATACAATGAGAACAGTTTGTACGACATGGATGTAACCTGGCAGCCAAGGAGAATGGACTGGACCGAGCATACGTGAATGACAACTTCACAGTACTAGTCAGTGGGCGTGGTAGACACTACTGAGTGAGCATGTGTACTGTGTGGCTGTCACATTCAAAATGAGTGAGCTAGTAGAGCAATGAATCTGCATCAAATTTTGCATTAAGTTTGAACATTCCCCCTGGAAACTATTCAAATGATTCAGAAGGCCGCAGCTATGGGCATCTGGTGATTGGCAGCTTTGTCATGACAACACACTCGTTCATGCATCACATCTCACGCAGTTTTTTGGTGAAACATCAAATCACCCACGTGACTCAGCACCCCCATACAACCCAGATTTGGCACCCTGAGACTTCTGGCTTTTCCCAAAACTAAAATTATCTTTGAAAGGGAAGAGATTTCAGAACATTGATGAGATTTAGGAAAATATGATGGGGCAACTGATGGCATTGGGAGAACTGTGTGAGGTCCCAAGGTGCCTACTTTGAAGGGAACGGAGGTGTCGTTGTCCTATGTACAATGTTTCTTGTATCTTGTATCTTCTTCAAATAATGTCTCTATTTTTTAACAGTACATGGCTGGATACCTTCTGGACAAACCAAGTATATATAAATGATTACCACAATCGAGCTAATTAACATATCTATCATCTCACAGTTACCATCGTGTGTGTGTGCATGCACGCGCGTGTGTATCGTGAAAACACTTAAGATTTACTCTCTTGGCAAATTTCAAGTACACAATACGGTATTTTTACCTAGGCACATTGCTACACATTAGGTTTCCGGACCACATTCATCCTGCATGGCTTTAAAACCTTGCTTAACTCTGTGACCAACATCTCCTCATTTCCTCCCCCGCCTCCACACTCCCACTTCCATCCCTGGTAACTACTGCTCTACCCTCTGCTTCTGTGAATTTGAGTTTTTTAGGAAATCATGTAGTATTTGTCTTTCTGTGTCTGGTTTATATTACTTAGCATAATGTCCTCCAGGTTTATCTATGTTGATACGAATGATAGGATTTCCTTTTCTCCCCAGGCTGAATAATATTCATATGTACATTCACATATGTCAGATTTCTTTATTCTTGATCCATCAGTGGACACTTAGCTTGTGTCTCTATCTTGACAATTGTGAATAATGCTGCAATAAACATGGGATACAGATATCTGAGGTCCTGATGTCATTTCCTTTGGAAGTGGGGTTGCTGGATCATGAGGAACATGGGACGGTGGTGAATCCATCCAACCTGAACTTCTCTTTTTCTGGATGTGCTCTGGGAGCACTGAGATTGGACTCACCCCTGCAGAGGCCACTTTCTGGAGGACACAGCTCTCGATGTCCTGAGGTACCTGGCCATCCTGGCACTGGCACACTTCACTGCTGAGGAACTGAACCTGTGTCTTGTGGTGGCCAGGGACCCCAGCAAGGTGGCTTTCAATAAAGCCTCATGATGGAAGGAAATGGCACCACTCCTCACCGCTGCCTTGGGAGGAGGACGACCCCACCCTCCATCAGCAACGAAGGGAAAATGACTGGTCCCCTGTGGACTGGGGCCTCTGACCTGCAGACCCAAGACTCTCAAAGGCCACTTTCTTCTCTCTTATCACCCAACTTCCTTCTCTAATTCATTCCATCCCTTCCCCTTTTCTAACGGTCTACAGAGAGTCCTTTACATCTCCTAAGGGAGCCACCTCCTTTCCCTTGGCTGGCTCTGGAAGTTTCTTGAGCCTAAGTCCCTGGGCAAAAACTTCCAAATGCCTACCAGCATGCTTCCTACAAGAACCCACCTGAGGTGCTGTTAAGCTGAGCAGATTTGTCAACGTGCAACTGCCTCAGGCCTGGGGTTCACTGGCTGCTGACTCGGGATCCCGCAGGGCCAGGGCTGGGTGCTGGAGCTGCAGGGGCATCCAGGGTCAGTGCTGGGCTCCAGCTGCCGACCGCCCACCCCTTCTCAGGGCCTGAGATCAGGCGTGCATACTGCCTTCCCCTCACTCAGCACCAGGGTTGGTCACCTTCCAGAGTCTCACCACTGGAGCCCAGACCCTTGTCCTCCCCTCCCTGTCCTGCATCCTGGAGGGCTTTGATGAAAGCTAGAAGAGAAGTTAGAGGGTTATATGGAAGCACAGGCAGAAAGGTCGGAGACGTGGTAGCTTATCTGTCAGCAATTTAAACCTAGAACATTTCTAGAAATGGCTGAGCTGGGGAATTGACCCCCAACTTCCTGACTTTTTGCCAATAAGAGGAAGAACAGGGCTGTAGCCTATGGTGTGGAGCATTATCCTCAAGAGAATCCACCCCACTGTCCCAGGGCCCATAAGGCACAGGGCCTTTCTCCCGGCTCTGAAGATTGTCCAAGGGTCAGTGCCTATCTGTCAAGCATGAGGCACACTCAGAAGTTTGTCCAGCCCCTGTGTCTGAGCCAGTGTATTATCATCCTTTTATAATGTATGCATATATCAAACCATTATGTTGTATACATTAAAGATCTTATGATTTTATTAGTAAATTATACCTCAGTAAAGCTGGGGGTGGGGAGGGAAACCCCTGGTTCCATAAGGCAATTTGCATGTTTTTAGACCTATGTGTAGATTTTGACAAGAAGATATCAGAGTAGAGGTCTGTATGATTGTAATCCAAGCAGCTTCAAATTGTACGCCAGCCTACCCTTCCAGATGTTCCAGCCCTGCAAATTGTCCCTCATCCCCCCGCACCACATATCTTACTCAGAGTTGGCCCAAGCCTCATGTGTCCTCCCCAGACTCTCTTCTTCTCCTACGCAAATATGAGTTTCTCTTACCTCTTCACACAGAATGGATTTGCTCCTTTTTGTCTGTTGCACAGGTTCCTGCCAATACCCTAAGCCCTCATCTTCTCCCTGAAGCTGATCACCAAGCTGTTGTCCGAAGCAGAGGGCTTCCTACTGAAGAGGCAGGGTGCTGTCAGCTCTTGATACATTTTTACCCTCATGCCATGAAATAGTGCGAGTTTCATGTGTGCTTATAATGCAGTGGCGATGCTTGCCTTGGTTTAGGGGTGAAAGAAGGTGAAGCACGAGCAAGACTTGGCCAGAGAGGGTAGAATGAGAGACAGAGGACTTGAAAGGTCAGAGTGGCTACATCATAGAGAGTGAGGCGTGAAAGAGACGAAGACAAACCTGGAGAAAGATGCAGGTGCGTCACCTCCTCCCCAGAAACCTGGTTTTATTTTAAAAAGCTGTTAAGAGAAACTTCATTGTTGCCTACTTGTCACTCCCACCCTAGTTCTGCTCCCTGTGGCTGCCCAAGAAGATAGTTACAGATGGATGGACCCCCTCTAACACTCTCTCTGGAGGTGAGAATTTCAATGATAACGTGTTGTTTTGTGTTTTTTTTAATTGAAATGCAGTCCTTCAAATAATGTGCCAGCCAGCGCCTTCCTTCCTTATTCCTCATCCCATCCCGATGCCCCCCATTCGATGTAAAAACTCATGGAAATAAGCCAGCTTCTAATGTCTCCTTCTTTCTGCATACTTCATTCCATTGGGTTCAGAGTCCCTGGCTAGAAGCGGGAGTCTAGCCAGACCTGGTTGGCCTCTGCTGGCTGCTTGGGATGCCTGGCAGCTTTGACTGCAGTCCGACATCTCTCCATGCAAGTTTCCCATGGCATCTCAACCTTCCTTGTTTCTGAACTGGGATGGCCCCAGCCTACACTGAGCCACATGTGCATTAGAAAGAGACTCTCGCTTGGTGCCCATGCAGTTTGGCTAGAGGATTCTGGGCTGAAGTTCAGCACCCTCCTGACCAGGCCCTTTGGTGTAGGCTATGAACTACACAACTGAATAAGGTAGCCCTGCTTATAACGGGCTGACACAGCCTCAATGAGGAGGAAACAGGCTCGAGTTAGCCCTGAGCATAAACACTGTGTTTCCTGGCTCATGGTCGAGGCAGATTCAAACATACCACCCTACATTAGAAGCCCCGCTCTAGCCTGAGAGGATGCAAAGGGCCAGGTAGACATTGCTAGTTATGTGAACTTAGGCCTTCCACAGCCTTGTTTTGTTGCCTATAAAGCAGGGATAAAAATTATCATCGCATAGAGCTGCTGGGAGAGTTAAAAGTGAGACTGGGTATAAGTAGCCTGCCTAAAACTGGAACACAACCTATGGTAGTTAGCCCCGGGGCAGAGAGAGCAAACCTGAGAGAGTGAGGAGACTGTTGAGTGTGAGACGGAGGAGGCAAGAGCTGAGTTGCAGAGGAGGCTCCTTCTCTTTCGGGTGACTCATAGCCTGGAGACTAGCAAGGTTGGGAGGCAGCAGGCTTGGTGGGGAGGAAGTCTCCCCGCCAACTCCATACAGCCAACATATTGTATGGGGTGGAGGGTAGCCTGCTAGGCATGACATGGCTCCTGGGAAATCCGTAGCAGAGTCTGAGAAACAAAGAAAAACAGGAAATGCTCTGGGCAAATATCGAAATAAGATTTCTTGTATACTAGTCCCTCCTTACCCACAACAGATATATTCCAAGACCACCCAGTCAAAGCCTGAAACCGCAGATAGTACCAAATTCTACAAGTACTGTTTTTTTCCTAGATGTACATACCCATGATAAAGCTTAATTTATAAATTAGGCACTGTAAGAGATTAACAGCAATAACTAATAATAACATAGAACAATTATAAAATACGCTACAATAAAGTTAGGTGAATGTGCCATTCTTAAATAAATAAGGGCAACTTGAACACAAGCACTTGATATCTCAATAGTCGATCTGATACCACGGTGGCTGCTAAGTGACTAAGGGGTGGGGAGTGGACACAGCATGGAGACAGAACAGGTCCTGAGCAGGACAGAACAGGATGGAGGAGATTTCTTCATGCTACTCTGAATGGCACACAATTCAAAACCTATGAACTCTTTATTCCTGGAATTTTCCATTTAAGATTTTTGGACCATGGTTGACTATGGGTAACTGAAACCATGGAAAGTGAAAATATGGATAAGAGGGAAATTACTGTAGGATGAGGATTTGGGGTTGGGTGCTGGTTGAGTAGTGAAGGATCAGAGATGACTACAGCGGGGAGGGGGCTTCTAGGGTAGACATGTCTCTACCAACCTAGATGTGAGGGGATTAGAGACATTTTCTTGTCACACCATCTGGAGTTTCGTGTCCTTACTGAGGCAGAAGCTTAATGTCCCCTATCCCGGGGCCCCTGGCTCAGGCTTCAGAGAACTGGATGAGTTTCTTTAGTCACTCATGTGGCTTATGCAGGTCAGATCTCTGTCTCTGTATTCACTTGTTACAATCAGATCCACTGAATACCTGTTTTACTGCAGGCACCGTGCTAGACACTGAGGTTACAAATATAAATAAGATATGAGGTGAATCCTCTTTTGGTTTTAATTACTAATGTACATGCATTTATGAAAGTGTGTGTGTGGTGTCAGTCTTTGTGAATCTATATATGTAAGTGGCTATGTCTGTGGGTATGTTTTAACCTATGTATCCATATATGTCAGGCTGTGTATGAATACAGGCATGCGTATGTGTATATGTATAAGTATTATTATCATGTATGTAAGTCTCTGTGGGGAAGTCTAAGTGTTTCTGAGTGTATTCTCTTCTCCAATAACTAAAACAAAAGTATATAGGGAATCTTATTAATGAGCCTGAGGTTTATGTAAATATAGAGAAAGGGGAGAGTTATTGTTGGGGCTCATTTTGCTCCAAGGACCTGTGAGCTGACACCTCATGCTGTTTCGCATCACACTCACATCATGCAAGGCAGAGTAAGGACCCGCAGAGCCAGGCAGACCTACGGGACCAACCATGGGTCAAAACAAGCAGGAAGCCAGGATCTAGGAAGGCAAGATCAGAGTAAAGGAATTTGCCAAACCCAGAGACTAGAACTGTCAAGAGGTTAGAACTCCCAGCAAGAGTTAAGGGCTTGGAAATTATCAGAGGTCTAGAGGAGTTAGAAAACCTGGACTGAACAGGAAAACATCTGAAACCTAAGTGCCCTGGCAAACCGGGCCATGTTTCCCCGTCACCAGAGCACAAGGAAATTTCTAGACAAAGGCTGTCTCAGGCAGAGCCTCACTAAAACTTCCTGCAGGGTCACAGCCAGTGGCTGGCTTGTGAACTGGTGAGAGATCTAGGCTGAGACTGTGGAGCAGGACAGAAAAGCAGCTGAGACGACTGGGAGCAGCTCAGATCAGGAATAGGGGGGTGGATCAGATAGGACGCTAAGACCATGTAAAAATATATGACCTTTGTTTACAGTTGTCCTTTGCATAGTTTGTCACTCAGATGGGCTTCTTTAAAATTTATGCTCATGTAATATCACTTTTATTATGCAGTTGTTCACAAGAGAAAAAGAGAAAAGGGAGTGTATCTGAATGCATCTATTTCACTTGCTTAATGGAGTGCTCAGAGTAGGATAGAGGAAGCTCCCTAATCATTTATTTCAGCAATCAGAGTTATACTGGAGAGTCTCTGACAGTGACATCCAGCTACTCCGGGCAGGGAGACTGACTGTTTTTATCTCATGAACGGCACCAGACATGCCTCAAAGCCGAGCTGTCTGCTGGAAGTGCAGATAATAGCTTCAGTGGGAAGAGCAGAGCTGAGGGGAACCGCAGAGGTGCACTCTCAGTCCTGCCAGGGTGTGGAAGAGAATTCCGTCTGACTTCCCGCAGTAGCCCCGGCTGTCGGTTTCTGGGCTGTGGGAGGGGTTTTAGATGTTCATCCCAATCTCTTCTGCCTGCAGCTCGGTTTCCTTTCAACCCTGGGTTGTGATTTGGGTTGGCTTCCGTGTCACTAGGGTCTTTTCCCAGCCAAGGGCCCAGGGTGAGGAGGTCAGGGGGCCATTGGCATAGGCCCCAACAGTAAAATATTTCTCCTCTGCCTTTCTTGGTTTGATTCCTAGGCTGTATCTACACATATCTTATGCAAATGAGAGACGGCAGTGTGTTAGTTGGTAAGAGCACTGGTTGCAGAGTCAGGCAACCCAGGGTTCAAATACTGATGCCCGTAGTGCTGGGGTCTTGGACAAGTTACTGGGAAATATAGCAGCAGGCATAGTAGTAAACAGGGTGGACTCTAGAGCAGATGTTTCAATATATACTTGCTATGTGACCTTAGGCAAGTTATTTACCTCTGTGTCTCAGCTTCCTCATTTACATAATGAAGATTATAATAGTACAGACCTCACTGGATTGTCACGAGGATTGAGGGAATTAATACATATCAGTATAGTTTATATTACATATGATATATTAATATAATACACATATTAGTATGTTATAGATGATATTTTTTATCATATATAATTTACATTAATAGCTTAAAACAGTGCATGGCACACTAAGTGTCTGATATTATTAATTTGATTATTAATATCGATAATATGGAGATTTTGGTAGGACCTACTTCACTAGGTTGTTATAAAGACTGAGGCAGAGCTTTTATAAAGCGTTTTGCCTCATATTTGACAAACAGTGAGCTCTTGATAAACATGTGCAGTTCTTGGGCTAATAAAATCAGCCTGGACACTGGGGTCAGGGCCCAGACAGCAAGGCGAGTCTAGAGAGAAAAGCCGTCTGCCTATCGCCGCTCCTAATGCGGAGGAGGTCTGAGGGGCTGGGCCTAGTGACATCATGACGTCTGATCTCCTTAGCTGACTCCAGGTCTGGCTGAGCGTCCCCTGTCTTATCGACCCAGGGAGGCGGCAGACGGAGGGGGCCGTTTCCTTCATGAAAGAAAAATGCCTGCACCTCTGAATTCCCTCGGGCTTGCTACAGAGGAGGAGTGGGCAAGAATGGGCATGCGGCCAGGGGGAGGAGGAGTGAGTGTGTGGGAGGAGCGAGAGGTGGCAGAGCTCTCCATCGCCGGAGACAAACACACCCTGTCTGGAGGCTTGGTGGGTGCTGGGTCCCTGCCTGGCGCTGGGAAAGGCAGTGTGAATGTGCGCCAGGGCCTTCCTCATCCAGAGAAGACTCACATTTAGAAAGTGAGCCTGATTCCAGAAGTGCCTTCTTAGGTCCTGGGTTGAAGATCTTGGCCGCCACTTGCCAAGACAAAGAACTCCCTTGCTCATTCTTCTGCTAATAAAGAACATTCACACCTGAGTGGAGGACACAGTGAGTCCATACTGTTGCTTTAGGACTGGACCCTAAACCCAGGGGTCCCAGCTGGGTATCAGCAAGCCTCCAGGCCAGTGCTTCCCTCACACCTCAGATCCATTTTTGTTCTATGGTGCCTTGTCTGAGAGCAAAATCATCTCTTCCTGCTCAAATAGACAGTCGCATTTCAGTGCTGTGCAATGTAATTGCTTAGCAAATGATAATAGTAATGAGCTTCCATTTAGCCAACATGTACATGAGCCAGACGGTCCCTGGGTGCTTTCTGTAGTGGACAAGATTGCTTGACTCTATTGCTAGTACTAGCTGAGTAACCTCAGGTAAATTTACGCAACTGCTAAAACCTCTACACTTGTTAAATAGGGACATCCCATTGTGAGGGACGGTGTCCTGCAACCTAATGAGATACACATGGGTGGCAGACGCAGCTCTGGGCCACCCGGGTCCTCTTTCAAGACAGAACTAGCGGCTCACCTATAGGGAGCCTGTCAGCAGCCAACCTCCAGTTGTCAGTGCCCGCAAGATCTGCCCCAGCTACCCAGGGCTGCTTTGGCTAAGGTCCGGGCCTTCCTAAGGAAGCTGTGGAGGCCTCGGCGCAACACACATGCTCCAGAGGGTGAGCGATAGACCCTGGGAAGGCCCAGGAGCCTGCCAAATCCATAAAAATGCTGGGATATCTCCTTCAAAATAAAAGGCAAATTATTGAATCTTGCCATCATGATCATGAAAGCAAAACACCAGGTGAGCCTCTTCAGGCTCTGGAAGCAGAATATCCCAAACCTAGGAACGCTGCTCTGGCCCATATACCAGATGACACCAAGAGCTGCCAGCTTCATGTGGGGCCCAGAGCAGGAGAAGGCCTCTGTAGCTGGTCCAGGCTGCAGTACAGGCAGCCTCACCATTTGGGCCACACGGCCCAACCAACATTTCAGAGATGCCTCATGGGGCTTGTGGCAAGTTCCAGTGGGAGAATCACAGCTCAGGTCCCAGGGTTCTGGAGCAAGGCCATGCCACCTGCAACACATGCCTTCTGAAAAATAACTCCTGGTGCGGTATTTGGTCTTTAGAAATGGAATACCTGACCACAGGGACATCAAGGGATGGTATAGCTAGAACTGACCATTGCGAGCTTGGCTATCATCAGGTCAGGAAGGCTAGCAATAATCCATTGCAAAACAAAAGGGCTGTATCCAGGAATGAAGACAAGCAGAGCCAGAGGGCACAAGGAAGCTGCCTGAGTAGTGACCCAACCCCATGGCACCCACGGCAATTGTGCCGGAGTCCCTCCTTCAGCTCTTGCCTGTGGCCGTATGGGGGATCTCGTGAGATCCGCTGAAGGAGGAGGGAAAAGCCCAAGCTGGGTGTATGCATGGGTTAGCTCAGTGACTGGGTATAGGCTCCGGTGGCCTTAAAAGATAGTAGTGCATTCTCTTTCCAGGAAGATGGAGTAGACATACGTTTCCCTATTGCTGCCATTAAATACAGCTAAAAACCCTGGACAATACATGAAAAACAACCATAAGAAGGCTCTGAAAGTTAGAAAAGAAGGCAGACTAGGTAGGAACATTGGAATCTGAGAAACAACACAGAGGTGAGTTGCCTGGGTCCTCCTTTGGCCTCACATATCCCAGGTTCGAAACAGAAAAGTTGGCAACCTGCAAATACAAACAACTACCAACAAAATGGAAACAAAAACATAAAGAACAAAGACTGGCTCTTTCCAGCCAAAGGACCAGGAAAAGGGTCGTCTAACAAGACAGAAAACTTTTCAAGAATAACCACTCTACTCTAACCAAACTCTACAGGAAAAAATGTGTCCCCAGCTCCAACCCCACCAGCAAAGGCTGAGTTGGGAGCCTAGACTTCCCCCCCCCCCCCAGGCTGTCATAGGTGCTCTAGCCACCTTGTTGGGGTGGTGCCAGAATAAGCCCAATAAAGACAGAGGACTTTTATCCCTTCTCTTCTTGCTGTAGTCAGTACATACCACATTGCGTTCCCACCAGGCTAGAATAAGGTGCCTCTCTCCCCCAGCTGGAGTAGTATCGGAGGAAGGTGGCTGGAGAGACCACCCAGAGGTGATAAGGCCACCCCAAACTAGTTGTGTCAGTAGAGGCCTTGTGAGAGCAGTAACAAGAAACCGCTGCTTTTCCAGCCCAGGTGATATCAGTGACCGCCATGATCAGCAGAAATGAGGACCTACTATGGTGTCAAGAGATGTAAGTGGAGAAACTGAATTTTAAACCCCCACCTGGCAGTAATGAGGCAGCACCAACCCTTCCCCTGACAAAACTTTGTCAGAGAAAGCCAGCTAAAAGAAGATTTAAATGTGATCCAGAGCCTCATAGCATAATACCCCAAATGTCCAGGTTTCAATAAAAACTAAAAGACATACAGATCAGAAAGGAAAAAATAAACTGCCCCCATTTGTAGATGACATGATTGTTTATATATAAAACTCCCACAGAATATGCAAAAACTTCCTAGAAGTAATAAGCGATTTCAGCAAGATCAGAGGACACAAGATAAATATGCAACAATTAATTATATTTCTATAAAAGAACAATGAACATGTGGACACTAAAATTGAAAATATAATACTATTTACAATTGCTCAAAAATGAAATGTTTGGGTGTAAATCTGACAAATCATATAAAGGACTCGTATGCTGAAAAGTATAAAACAGATAAAAAATAAATCCAGAAATTTCTAAATAAATGAAGAAACATACCATGTTCATGGCTTAGAAGACTCAGTATTGTAGTCCACGCTGAAGTCCAAGATCATAGTGTCAGCAGGTTTGGTTTCTTCTGAGGCCTCCCTTTTGGGCCTGCAGGTGGCTTCCTTCTTGCTGTGTCCTCACATGATCTTTTCTACGCACGTGCATCCTTTGTGTCTCTTTGAATGCTCCAGTTTCCTCTTATAAAGATATACAGCAGATTGGATTGGGGCCTTGTTTAAAATTAATAACCTCTTTATAGACTCTGTCTCCAAATGTGGTCACATTCTGAGGTACTGGGGGTTAAAGCTTCAACAAATGAATTTAGTGGGAGGTTAAGTTTAGTTTGCATCAGTTCTTTAACTTGGCTTGTAAGGTCCTCTGTAGCCCAGCTTTTCCCTGCTCCCCACCCTCATTTCTCATCTCCTTGCACTTCACTCCCTACGTTTCATTCACACCCAACAACTTAGTCCTTCCAGTGTATCGGGAGCGTTCTTAGCTCCATGTGTTTGTGCATGTCATTCCTCCTGTCCAGAATACTCTCCATTCCCCACCATAAACACTCTCTACCCCAAATTCAGCAGCCTATTCCTTCTCATCCTTCTGATCCCAGTTTAGATGTTATCCCCTCCAGGAAGTCTACCTTGACCCCAAGCCTGGGTTAGGTGGTTTTCTAGGGGTCCCCATCCCAATGCCCTCTCCACCTTACATGCCCCAATAATTGCTGGCTCACCTCTCCATCTCCACAGTCAGACTAAGCTCTGTGGAGGCAGAAACTATGTATGACTTGTGGACTTGTATCCCCAGAGCTAACAGAGAGTCTGGCACATGGTAGATAATGTTTTCTGAATAACAAACAATGAATTGGAGCATGGGGTTAATGGCTTTGTGAGGCTGGCTTTGTGTCCTGCATGCAGGGGTCTCCCGCCTCCATTTCCGATGGAGACAATGGGGCAGTCTTCTCTTCCACTGCCAGGCCTGAGATGCCTGGTTTGGAGCCCTGCACTGCTCTGCAGAGGTCCTCTGCTGCTGCCGTTTCAGTAGCAGATCACATGCAGCCGTTTAAGGGCACGTCTATTTTATTAGTGTTTACAGTACAACGTGAATGCAGATTATCTAATTATGAGTACGAGGTTTTATCATTTCCAATTAGCCTGTCACTCATTTAACCCTTTTCCAACCAGGAGGCCCCTCTATACAAGGCCTTCAGAGTCCCTGCCCAACCTTGCTCTTCCACCCCTTTTTCACCGCCTATTACACATTTTGAGTGCTCAAGCAGAGGTTTGTGCTTCCGTTCATTTTTTAAGGACCTTTCATGTGCGCATGTGTGTGTGTGTCGTGGGAAGAGGTATTTTCTGAGTACTATGTACACATCTTTGACTTTGGGTTGAAACTGCTACCTGCAAAGCCTCTAAAATTTATTCCACATTATCCATTTGATTTTTCTCCAAACCTTTTCCCACTAGAATCTTGTCTGTTCTGGGCCCCGAACACTCTGATAAATTCCTCTGAACTGAGTCTTTGATCTTGATTTGCAGTGGGGTGTGCTTAGAGGGTGAGAATTCCACCTCCCTCACTGGCCAGCCATGTGACCTTAGTCAAGTGACTAATCCTTCCTATATCCCTCCTCCCTTCTTTGTAAAGGACCTTAATAATGGCAGCCATCTTGTGGGGCCTAAATGAGATGATCAAGTAAAGGTTTGACTTAAATAAGCTTTCAATAAATCTTAATGTGTGCTCTGCAGTGGTCTTCCTGCTTCTTCCCTTTTCTTTGAGACCTATAGTCATGAGACTTAGGTTTCAGATTCAACTCTTTAACGTCCTGGCTCTGTGACTTTGGGTAAGTCTCTTAACCTATCTCATCTCTAATTTTCTCTTGAGTATGAGCAGCACAGACACACCACCTTCAAGCGCTGTTGTCGGATGAGAGATGATTGGCTGTGTAAAAGCACTTTATCCATGTTGATGCTATGCAAATGGCACTCAGGTGTTGGTAAAGGATGCAGGAAGTGCCATCGTCCCCACAACAGCTTCTGTCAGCATCACAGTCTGGCTTTATGGCATAATAGCTCACATCTGCCATGCACATCAGCATACTACACTTTCATTGTTTTCCCTTTAGCCTCCCTGAGCTGACTTCCGTGAGTCTACTTCCATTTATTTCTTACAGTATTGATTTGCTTAACACCTCCTGTCCCATTCCCACCAACATTCACATGTGCACACATACGAGTCTGGGGGACCTCTTTCGATATGCAGGTATTGAAGAGGAGGGGGTTTGAAAGAACTTTGTGAGAATCTGGGATCTTGGCTGAACTTACTCAGTTCTTTCTCAGTGGCTCCTGATTGGGGGGTGGCATCCATATTATCATAATTTCATTCAACAATGGAATTTTGGATCTTTGGAATTGTAATCCAACTCCTTTATATTAGCATGGAGGGAACTGAGGTTCACAGAAGAGAAGGGTTCATCTGAGATTATATATTTGAGTTTTCATGGGTCTGGCTACCTTTCTTAGGTCAGGTTCCCCCAAAGCAGGTTCTGAGAAAAGGTTTCTTTACAAGTGATTTATTAAGGAAGAGCACTCAGGAGAAACTGGGGGGGAAGTGAGAGAAGCAGGAGAGGGAAGGCAGAAAAACCAGTAAGTGTGCGGTTTGAGGCAGGGTCCCTGGAAGGTCCTGATCCTGTAGGGAATCCCTGGGGTATATGTTCGTCAAGACTGGAGACAATGGTTAAGGGTCAAGACTGGGCACAATAAGGTGTGGGGGTTTGTAAGGGGCATAACCTGCCAGGTTTGCCTGCTGTCTGCACCTGCACCCGTGGGCACAGAGCCACAAAATGGGTCTCTAGTGAGAGTCGGGGATGGTACCTTAAAGCAAGGCCCAGGAGCTGGGGACAGGTGTGTGGAAATGATAAGAAGGGTCCCTGGGAATCCGAGTAAGCACTGACAGGGTCTTAGTACTTGTTCCCTTTCTGAGTTTTTTTCTTCCTTTCTCCCCATAGTTTGAGGCATATGAGCAAGCAGTCTATAAATAGTTCCCTCTCCTTCATCATTGGTAAGTGCATAATTGGGTTTCACCACTTTGGGAAAGTTTGTCATCCTCTCCTAAATTTCAATAGCTTATGCCCCAGCAATCCCCCTTCCCAGTTAGAAACTCTCATGTTTGAGAAATCATGACAGAGAGTGTTCAGAGCACAAGATCCCCGAAGGAAACCCTCCACGTGCGCACCGACAGTACCGTGCATTCATGCATGAGCCTCATGAGATCCACACAATGGAATATTGTTAAGCAATGAAAATAAACTACAGCTTTAAACAAATGCATGTATGAATCTCAAATAAATGGTGAGTGTAAGACACTACAAAAGTGAACGTGATTTCATTTACATAAAGTTAAAACAATAGGCAAGACTGAACTACGATATTTAGGGTGGCAGGTACAGACAGTAAAACTCTAGAACAAAATGAGGGAGTGACTATCACAAAAGTTAGGATAGTGGTTTATCTTTGCAAGGGAGGAGACAGGGAGAAGTTATTGGGAGGAGGAAAGTCAGGACTTCTAGGCTGGTCATGATCTCTCTATTGCCCTGGGGAGTGGTTACAACAAAGTTTGCTTTGTGATGAATTATCAGGATGTATGTGTTCGTTTTGTACATTTTTCTGAATGTGTAATATGTTCCATAATCAAAAAAAGTTAATATAAAAAAGTTAAAATATACACAGAGTACTCTTTAAAAAGTTTTAATTCCCCTTTTCCTTCTACTCTTTTTAAAACTTTTTCATTGTAGCAAAATATACAATAACATAAAAATTGGCCATTTTAACAATTTTATGTATAACTCAGTAGCATTAAGTACATTCATAATGTGTGAAACCACTGCCACCATCCATCTCCAGAACTTTTTCATTACCCCAAATAGACACTCAGTGCCCATTAAGCCATAAATTCCCATTTCCTCTTCTTTCCAGCCCTGGTAACTACATATTGTACTTTCTGTTTCTATCAATGCCCCTATTCTAGGAACCTCATGTAAGTGGAATCAAGTACTTGTTTTTTTTGTGTGTCTGGAAATTTCACTTAGCATAATGTTTCAAGGTTCATCGGGGTTCATCAGAATTTCATGCCTTTTTATGGATGAATAATATTCCATTGTATGTACAGACAACATTTTGTATATCCATGTTGATGGAGACTAGGGTTGTTTCTATGTTTCGGCTACTCTGAATAATGCTGCTGTGAACATGGGTGTGCAAAGATCTGCTTGAGTCAGGCTTTCAGTTTTGGGGGATAGACACCCAGGAGTAGAATTACTGGATTCCCTTCTGACTTATGCCAAAGCAATGGGCCTCCCCACTTCATAAGATTTTTTAACGTGAATTCCAGCCACGGAGGGCTGGCTATTGGGGGTTTGAGTGAGGCACGGAGGGGAGAGAAGCTCCCAGGTTCAGTCACTCACGACTGAAGCAAGAGCTAATGGAGGCCAGGATTCTTGTGTTCTGTGCCAATTCCACTCACTGGGGCCTGGCATGGCCCTCCCACCCACTGTGCCCAGTGACCCCACTATTCCATGGGAACAATAACTCCTTGTTGGTGGGGAAGAGACTAAACAAGAACAAGTGAGAGATGTCAGAGACCTTAGAGAGGCATCTTAGTGTAGATTAAAAAATAAAGTGGGGTGTGAAATGAAAAACAAACTTGTACTGTGGTCCTCCCTGGAGAGATAGGGGAGGGTAAGGGCAGGAGGAAGAGGAGGAGTCAGGAGACAGGGAAGGGGAAGGAAGAGAGGAGAGGGGGGCAGTGCAGAGGAAGGGCAGGTTGGAGGAAGTAAAGAAGGTGGAAACTGAAGAAGGGAAGAAGAGGATGAAGAAGGCAGTGGAGAGAAAGCAGACTCTTCTCCAGAGGGAAGGGGCTGGAGCTGGCATCCCTGGGCAGCAGTGGGCTCTGGAGCAAAATACCCAGTTACTCTCAGTGACCGGCACCCAGTCTCTGGAGCCTGGAAGCACAGTCGCTGCAGCACTGACGGAAATGGGCGAATTTAAATCAGTGAACATCACAGTCCTCAGTCCTGGCCCTCCTGAAGCACATTCCCACCTAATATATTATTGACAAGGATGACTTTTATCAAGACGTTCTGGCCTACCATGTAATAAATGTGTATCGTCCACTCTTTATCACCCATTACTTCATTAAAATAATTGTCCTAATTTCATTGTTAACATGATTAATAGGGCAAGCATTAAAGGAAATTAATACTCAAAAGGAAGGATAACCGTAGCCGAAAAATAGCTCCTCTGAATTGGTCTGGTGGTAAAGTTAGGTATTTTGTAGTTAATGAGGCTTAGAGAGTTAAATATAGAACAGTCCAGGAGAGCGGCCAAGTGTGAGGGATGGAGAGCAGAGTGGGGGGAGTGGAGCTGCAGGGAGAGGATGAGAAGCAGAGGGAAGAGGAAGAGACATGGTTGGTACCCACCTCTGCAACCCTCCAGGCCTCTCAGACCCCTAGTACCCAGGGCAGTGCCTGCCGCTCCATGGCCCACAGGCCTCCGAGCTCAGCCCAGTCCAGCGCCCCATGTGAAGGGCTAGCAGAGAGAGATGTGGGGGTTCTGCTGACTGGGGTCCTGGTCTGAGGCTGAACTGTTTTCAGTCGAGTCTGAAACAGCCAGGCACAGGCTGCTGCTGCACGTCATCTTCTCCGAGTTGGGTGAGGGAATCAGCATGTGGCTCCTTTCCTCCTGTGTGAGGCACGCTCCTTCCACCCCAGGTCCCTGTGTTGTGAGGGCTCCTGTCTCCCTGACCAGGCATCTGGATCTCCAGGACAGAGCTGGGAAGAGGTGCCTAGGAGGTTGTTCTGAGCCTGCTTTGCCATCACCAGAAGGGTCCTGGGGACAGGGAATTGTGGTTTCCTTTGACAGTTTTCTCACTCATTTAATCATTTGTCTCAGGTTTGCGAAGCTTCTGTGATATAGCAAGTTCTACTTTAAAAACTGGGCATATAAAGATAGAAAGACTTGGCTCATTAACTCAAACAGTTTCCAGTCTAGTGGAGACAGAGAACACATGCAAACAGGTAATTGCCACACAAGTATTGTCTGTTTAATGCTAACTGCCTTGGAAATATATATAAAGAGAGAGCAGCACTCCATAACTCATCTTTTAGTAGCTATTTTTTTCTTATAGCCTGAAAGTTCTCATAGGCTCTCAACCAGTGAAAACTTCTCAAGGAATTTTCTGCATGTCTTGGCTGATTGGATACTGTGAAGACCCTCAGCTTATGAACTGCAGTGTGTGCTGTGTTCCCAGACCTTTATTTTGTGTCCCCCCCGCAACAGTTGTGAGACTGAAGGCTCGCCAGAGGCGTACAGCGATGGTGGGGCTCTGCTGCAGAGAAGCAGGAGCATCAGGCACCACAGGATATGAAATGAGAGCTCCATGGCCATTCCAGGTGCCATCTAAGAAATGGGCACAGAAGCAGAAAGTAAAAATAAGCAGTCCATTACGGAGTGTAGAAGACCTTTAACATCCTGAAGGACATCGCAAATGTCACTGCAGCCTGGGGTCAGTTGTCAATGGTGGTATGAGAGAAGCTGGAAAAAACCCTGGTTGAAGACACAGGACGTGAAGAGAATGGAAGAGCTCGGTGTCCCTGGAAACCACCCCCACAGAGATGATGCCAGTGGGGCCCTTGCAGTGCTGCTGCTTCAGGTAGCACCAAAGTGAGTTCCAGACAAAATCTACTGTGTGGGTCTGACCGAGGGATAGGCCTTTGCAAGTCTGAGAGTTCAATGCCCACCTCAGCCTCTTTTCTAATATCCTTAGAATATATACACACATATATAATATGTATATATTATATATTATATAAATATAATATGTATATAATATTATATAATATATTTATATATTTAAAATATATAAAACTACTGTGTTTGCAAAGGTTACTAACATATAAAGTCAGTGTAACAATATCAGTAATATAAAGTATTTTGTAAGATTTGTTTAAAAAAAGATTTGTTTTAATTTAAATATTCCCTTTGAAATATGGGCATGGAGGTAATCAAATGTATGAAAGTCAAAGTGAAAAAAATCTCCTGTTTGCTTTATATGTTGAAATTCTGTCAGTTCAGAAATACATGTATGTATTTATTATTGCAAGATTAAAATGGTGCAACAATTCCTGATCATTTTAAAAACTATTAATTTTTTTGTGCAAAATCATTATTCAGAAACTCCAAAGAATTAAATGAAAAGGAATTAGAAAGGGTGTTAGCGAGATGACTTTAGAAAGAATGTTATATCCTTTTGGACATGAAAATACTTGTAAAAACTTAAATAATAATACAAGCTAAATATAGAGATTAGATTATATCATAATTCTTGTTTTTGGTAGAATTGTTTGGTGATTAGCATTCATAACACCAAACAAAACAACTTTTAAATACCACATGATCTCACCTAGAAGTGAAACCTAATCAACAAAATAAACAATCACATGAAATATAACCAGAGACATTGAAATAAAGAACAAAATAACAGTAACCCAAGGGGAGGTGGGAGGGAGATAATGCAGGAAAGAAGGGGAAGGGTCATCCAGGAGCACGTATAAAGGACGCATGGACGAAGCCAAAGAGGGTAGGATTGAAGGTAAAAGGTGGGGGTGGGCGGGGTGGGGGAAAGTGGTGGCGGGAAAATGGAGACAACTGTACTTGAACAACAATAACAAAATCTTTAAAAGAAAAAAAAGTTGTATTTAGTGTTTCACTTATAAGCTCCATTTAGGCTACTAGCCCTCCTATTTGCAAATGCTTCACATGTTGAAGTTTGAATTAAAAGTAATATGTCAATCTCAGGATTGTGTGAGAAAAACTGCAAAAACCATGTGCAACAATATCTATGATAAACAATCTTCTGTCAAGACATAGTAAAAAATATGAGTATGAAAGAAAAAAAGGTACTGCAAGTAACCAAAGCGCACCCTAAAGACCTGGTCTCCTACTGCTCCCAGTTGGAAATGAGCACCCATCCGAGCACAGGGACCGGGGCAGGATCTTCAGCTGAGTGTTCTTGAAACACAAGGTCAAACTTCTGAAATTTAACTACTACAATTTTGAAATATACAACTTTAATAATAGGGTTTGTGGGGGTCATATGTCAGATTCATTCCTGAATTCTAGATGTTTGTTTTATGATGGTGACATTTGGCTTTGGCCAAATATTGATTTTAATATTTTGGTGTTTGGCAAAAATGTGAATGCAGTTAGTGTACTCCCACCCAGAGTGAAGATGCTCTAACAGACATGGTTATAACATGGAGGTAGTTGTGTCTGGAAGAATCAGGGAAGGCTTCACACTTCACATTGAGGCCAAAACAGAGACTGGGAGGATGTACTCAAAGTTTGCCCAGACAATAACAAGATGGGGTAGCCATTCTATGGGAAGAGGGAACAGTTAAAAACAAAATCTTGAATGCTTTTTGAATGTCAGGCACCACTTTAGTATTTTATATGTGCATTTTGCCCCTCATCCTAACCCAACAGGATGCAGTAGGTATTCTCTTCTTTTGTCAGAGGAGCCAATGGGGCTCACAGAGGGGGAGTGACTGCAAACTTCAGCCTCAAGAGACTTACAACCTCATGGCAATGTGCCTGAAAATGGCCATATCCCTGTTCCCCAAACTCTCCCAGTGCCTGGGGTAGTGTGAGGGCCTGCCCTGGACCTGGAAGTTGCTGAGGGTGTCAGGACTTTGCATGCCTGAGACCTGATTCCTTTCAGGCCCAGGGCCCATGACCTTATTCCTAACCAGGGGCCTTATATCTAACATCACCAAGAGCGATCCTCCCCAGGGATGCCATTTTCTTATTCCAGACAGGGCAGAAGTGTTGCGGGCACCAAACGGAGCCCGGGCTTTCCTTGTGTCCCAGCAGGTCACGCTGCAAACTGTCCTCCGATGACCTGGTTCTCTTCAGAGAGATGCTTTTCTTTTTTCTTTGGTTTTCCTTTTTTCCCTTTCGTCTTTTCTGGGGAAGGCCCGCTGCCTGGCACGGCTATTGTGTTTGGAAATGAGCCTCCTGGGCTGGTGAATAAATTGCATTCTATCCCTTCCTGTCACTTCTGGTTGGGGGAGCATCGGAAGATGAAAGCTGAGACTTCAAAAGTGCTTCTTTTGATACCAGGTGGCATTTCTCATTTCCAAGCCCACAGTCTCAACAGCACTGGCAGGAGCCACGCCTCAGCCACCCTTGGAGGATCTTCTCAGCCTCCTGGGCCAGGCACCTGGAGGTCAGTATCCTTACCAAATCAGCAGAAAGGGCAGGGTCCCATTCTTGGCAAAGCATCGCTGGTGGCAGGTAGCTCTGCGCTCCTGGGAGGTTCTCCTTGGAGCAGCTGGATTTGTATGGTAATGTTAAACCATACCCAGCGAGGCCACGTGCTGAATGCCATCACTGAAGAATAAGATTCTGACACAGGGTTTCCCCGGATGGCAGGTCCCATCCCCACTCCTCCCCAACACTAGCCCAGCATCTACCTCTGGGCTCCCTGCTGAGCAATTTCTCAAATTTAGACTCATGACCTGATCTCTCTTCATTCATAGATGGGCATGGATGGAGGCCCAAAATCAGGAAATCAGTCACCCACTGATCTAGAAGAGATCCCAGGCTCTGAAGAGTGAGCTGGAGGAACTCCAAGGGTCAAAGTGGCTCCCGAAATGGTCAACATACCTGCAAAGCTGGCAGAATCTTCCCCTTGAGGTGGACTTCCACACCGCTGGGGGACAGCCCATGCACGAAGACATCCTGAGGACTTAACTTCTGAGTTTTTCCACTTAGCCGAGTTTTGGGTGCAGAGGTAAAAAATATTGTTCCTGAAAGGCAATTTGTGCTGAGATGTTCATAGTGTGACCTTGGAGGCACAGAATTCAAGGATTAAATTCTGGCTCTGTCCCTTACAAGCTGAAGATGCGTAGCATAGAGACCTCAGTCTCCACTTCTATACAATGGGGAGAATAATAGCACCTGCCCCTGTCGCTGAAAAAGTTGAATGGAATCATTTGTGTAAAGTACCCCGCTCAATATCTAGCACTTGTTGATGATCAATAAGTGCTTATTTTTTTATTGCTCTTTGGTTCACAAACTTGGAACGAAGTGTAGAAGTGGAAAGAGCATAGATTTTGGAGATGGAGAGACTGAGCTTAAATCTCATTTCATCCTCCTGGGCAAGTTACTTATGGTAAGAATAACCACCGCCAGTCACAGCTACCATTTGTTAAGTGCTTATTCTGTGCCAAGTGCTTCACCTATGGTACAATTTCATTATTCCTTACAAGGGGTTCTGCTGCTTTGTCAAGATTTTGCTGCTAGAAGCAGGGATGAGATTTAAAGTCAGGTTTGTGAACTCAGTCCATGCTCTTAACCACTGCACAGCCTCACCATATAGCTTCCTCTAGCTTCTCTAAGCCTTAATTTCCTTGTATGTGAAATGGAGTTGATAAAGTCTGCCTCTCAGGTTTAGAATGAGAGTTAAAGAAGGTAACACAGGTAAGACTCTCTCTAAATAGGAATCTTTCTACTATGAATAACTTTAGGAGGCAACATTTAATATTTAAAAATTCTAAGTTGCCGTCATAGACTCTGGGGGTGGGAAGAGATTTGACAGGACCATCTAACTCCTACCTCCTTCAACTCTGCTAGTCAGAAGGGAACAGCCGGTAAGCCTGGCGTGAACTGTCTGGTTTCCAGCAGAGGCAAGGGCAGAGTGTTTTGGAAGATAATGACGATGTTCAACCAGGACTTAAGAATTATAGTAGGGAAATTTATAGAGCTGAACAGTCTTGGTCCCAGGCTTCCAGCTTTTGCATTCCCCCTGCAAAACTCATCCTGGTTGGCAAGGACCCGTGCTGCATTTGTAGCGATGCTGTCAGTTTTCTTCACATTGGGGCATGCCCCCTGCTTGTCCTCACCTTCCTCTGACCCCCTCACAGCTCAATGGCTGTCAAATTGATGTTACCTGGGATACCCCTCAGCTGCCCTTTCCCCAAGAGCCTTCTCTGGGTTGGGACCATGGCTTCTGTTTTGCAGATGGGAAAAGAGGCCTTGGAGAGAGCACCACAGGGGCTGCCGTGGCTCCTTATTGATGGAACAGAAGTTTGAGATCAAAAGAGCAGGAAGGGTCTTTCCTCAATGCTGGTCCTACCCCTCACTTTGATCTCCCTGGGGAGGATCGGACATTTTGTCTCACTTCAAGCCCCTGAGGTTTATAGGGACAGCAGACGTTGTGCGAAACCTGCAAGCTGCCATACGTCACCACATGTGATAAATTCACAGGGGTGGAAAGAAAAAATCCTGATGGCTGTACAGCTGCGAGAAGTCAAGTTTCTGGAATTGCAATGAGCAGCCTTGTGTTAGAGTTTTATGTCATTTGCTTTCGATTCCATTTAGTTATTTCTTGTTTTTATATCATGTTTTATTGAAATCCATTTTTTACTTTAATGCTTTAGGCTCAGTCATGGATCTTTTCTCTTCCCATCTTTTGCCTCCTGAGCACGCGAAGGTTCACATTATGCAAACACGACAGAAAAGGGTTTTGAAGCACCATGGTTCTTTGGTCCCTTTCTGTATCTCTCAGGGATGAGTACTTGCTTTTCTGAAAGCAGGCCGGGGATGCAGCCACCCAGTTTGGGTGTAGTTCAGAACCTGCAGGCGGCTGGCTTGCTTGGGCCGGGCCGCCCCTCTGGCCTGTGTAACCGTGGGGAACTCAGACCAGTAGTGTGCTCACCAACTGTTGGGCTAGCGGACTAGATAGTCCCCTACTTGGAATTGTGCATTCTTTAAGGAGAAGGAGAGAAGAAACAAAAGTATGGTTTCTGGGGCTCTGAGGCAGACCAGAGCATGTTTGGAAGTGGAAACAAAGCAGGGAGCAGAGCCTTCTCCATCCCTACTGCCCCCGCCATGACTCTTATGCCTCTACCTGAGAGGCTGCCTGCCTCCATCAGCCCCTCCAGCACTGAAGGACACTCCTAAATGCCACAGTCATCAAGTGACTCCCAGCTCTGCATTCGGGGGGCTCCGCCATCCCTGACTTCCTCCGTGTGGACCTCAGGCCCCTCTAACAGCCTCAGAGACAACCAACCAGTCCCAGTTCTTCACTGCACTGGTCTATGCTGGGCTCATTGTCGGCTCCACTTGGTCAGCCAGTTGTCTGCTCCCTGTCGAAGGGCTTTCCACTCAGGTTGGCCTCTCCAGGCAAGCACCAGCCCCACCGCCTCCTGGCCCACTCCAGCTATGGATGCCCATTCTAAACTGTGGCTACTTGGACACTTTATTCAATGTTTCTCATTGACATTAACTGTGTTCTGAGTGTCTTGTCTGTTGATGAAGTTTGCACAATAAGTTTGTGAATAGAATCTGACTATGAATCCATTTTATACTATTTGCTCTGAGGCAACTTGCTTATTCTCTCTGTGCCTCACTTTCCTCATCCATAAACTGGAGGTCATAACAGTACCTAACTCAGAAAGGTGTTGTGAAAATTAAATGAGTTAAAATTTGGAGAGGGTTTAGGACAGTGTTTGGCACATAATAAATACTATATAGATGTAGATTTTTATTGTTATTAGTTCCAAATAACAGAATGAATTAGAGTCAGAGACATTTCCAGAGCTCCCTTGGGCTTGAAGCAGCAAAATGAGTCTTGCTCTTGCTTCTCCCTGTACCCATCCCCCTCCTGCCATGTGCCAAGAGACCGGTCAGTGGAAGCAGCATCCATGAGGAAAAGTTGTAAGCAGAGCTTCGGAAATGTGCAGTTACCAACACTCCCTTTGTGCTGAGAGCCAGCACAGGGTAGTACCGCCCACTCGGCTGGGCTTGACCTCCCTTTTCTCACAATGAATGGTCTGTGAGGCCACAGGCACTGGAAGTTTTCCCTTGGGCCCTGACCGGCTGAGACTCAGCCAGGGGGGTCTGCACAGTGTGGCAGCAGAGAAGACGATGGGAGTATGCCTGAGCTTAGGTCACTCATGGGGGCAAAATCAGACTCCTGGGAAGGGTGAAGATTGGTCACCTATGAGAATACCCCCTTCATCTGTGGCCCTGAACCTCCCAGATTTCCACACCTGCTCCTTCTCATCAACAGAGAAAATGCAAAGAGCTGCCTCCTCCTATCCCACTTATCTTAGTGCTGTACAGCAATGGTTCTCTGCTTTGGCGACCCATTAGAATCATTTGGGAAGATTTTAAAAATTCTGATTCCCAGGCAGCAAACAAGACCAATGAATTCAGAATCTCTGGGCTTGGGACCCGACATCCTTCAGTACTTCTAAGGCTCCCAGGTGGCTCCACTGTGCAGCCAAGTTTGAAAACTCTATTAGGAGTTCATTCATCCATTTGATTCTAACACTTCAGATGACTCGAGAACCTATGTCACCAGCCTCACATGCTCACCCTCTCTGTTCCAAGTTTCTTATTACATAAGTGTATCCCTGCCTGCATAACTGATTGACATGCAGAGAACATTCCAAGTTCTGAACTCTTATTTCTTCCCTCCCAAGTTTTCTATCATCATTTTGAGCTCCTTCATCCCTATCTTTGGACCTTGGTTCAGAGTTTAGTTAATCTGCTCACCCTTTTCCTCACTGCCTTCTTAGTGTGCAGAATTTCCTCTGTGTCACATTAACTGGTGTTTATGTTGCTTTATAAAAATATTATTTTTTCTGAGCTTCTTGAGGGTCAAACGAACTATGTCTTCTATTTTTGTTTGCTTGTATATCTTCCTAGAGGACCAAGTAAAATGTTGACTACCGGTAAATGTAATTTCCCAAAGACAGAGGAAGGGATGAGCTGGCCAACTGTGGTTTACACAGGCCAAGCCGTGGCCTCCAAAGGCTGCCGGACCTCTTCGAGCACTCGTAGTCTAGGGGCACATTATGCCAGGCACGGGGGCAGAAAACCCTCCGTGCTCTTCTGCTTGACAAGGGCTCTTTCTCTTCTATCTGAGAGTATAAATATTAAAGGAACCCTGAAGATGTCTACTGGGAAACTGTGTGGATGTTGCTTGCAAAGTGGGGAACTTAATAATAATAGCCACCACTCACTGAGTACCCAACTTTGTACCTGGTGCTTTATATACCAGTGTTCACAAAAATTGTATTACTTAAATGTTTCTGAAATGTTATTTGCCCAAGGAAAATGGCAGAGTTCCAGGGTACCATGCCATTTCAGTAAGCCAGGTATGTTTAAAGCCAACTTCAGGTAGAGAGAATAAGACGGATGTCTTTGCCCTCACTCCCAATCAACCTTCTTCTCTGTATTTAATGACAGTGGCCTAGGCAAAGGTTTGCCATTGGCCCTGGTATTGTCCGCATCACTGTTGTTGATGCGAGATGATTTGACTTTGTGTGGTGGATGCACAATGCCATATACAGATCATGTAACACAGAAATGTACACCTGAAACCTATATGAGCCAATGTCACACCAATAAAATTTTTAATTGTATTAAAAATGAAAGTTATAAATAACCCACTGAAGAAACCTGAGCTTTTAAATTAAAGTAATGTATTTACTTATTTAAAAAAAAGAAAAAGAGGAGCACAAAGCCACATTCTTAGTAGCTTTGGGAAAACAGAAGTCAGAAGTAAAATCTATCTTTATGTGCATATACAGTTGACCCTTGAACAATGGAGAGGTTAAGGGCATTGACCCCCCAACCCAGTCAAAGACCCACATATGCCTTTTGACTCCCCCAAAACTTAACTGCAGTTACCCGAACATATCCTCAGGGGGAATGGTATCAGGACCTCCCTGTGGCTACAAAAATTTGGGGATGCTCAAGTCCCTTATATAAAATGACCTTCAGTATCTGTGACTTGCCAACAACTGACAGGTAATTACTGTTACTGACCCCAGGTTGGTTGAATCTGTGGAGGCAAAACCCAGGGATATGGAGGGTTGACTGTGTATTTATTGAATAAAATCCAGGTATAAGGGACCCCACACAGTTTGACCCCACACACTCAAAGGTCATCTATAATCATCACGGCAGTATCGTCATCATCACCATCCTCCTCCTCATCATCATCATTTTCTAGTGAGGACTAATTGGTTATAAGTAAGAGAAACTCACTCAGGCTAGTGTAAGGAAAACAATAGAGATGCTAGGCTACAGGGTTGCCTTTGACAGTCAAAGAAAGGAATGTAACTGGGCCCCAGGAAGGAAGGGGCTGGATGGTTCCAGCATTCTCTTTCTGCTACCACTGTGTCTCTCTGCTTGTCTCCTGTTGGACCTACAGACCTGCTGTCTCTGCTCCCCAGTATGTACTACACATGGTTGCCCAGAGTCCTCGAGTTTGCATGTTACAGTCATGGCCATCTAGCAGCTTAATTTTTGCTCTTGGCCCCATTTCTGAATTTGTAAAGATGAGCTTTCAACTGGGCCATATTAAGTCATATGCCCCCTGATGTCATCCCTTTCACCATCACATGACCAGTGGTGTTCTGGAGGGACACACACTCATGTCCCTGGATAGGCAGTAAGGTACAGAGAAAGGAGATATGATTATTAACTAGAAGAATGCCCCAACAAGTAATTATAATAGCAAAAACTATATTTTATTGATGCAGACACTAGTTGAAGGGTTTTTATATTTTTCTCTCATTCCCACAACAGCCAGTCAAGGTAGGTCTTATTATTCCCATTTTCTGTATTTTCCAGAGAAGAATATTAGAGATTATCAAACCCTAGAACGTTGATCATGGTGGTCACCGAGAAAATTTTGGAATCTTTTTCTTTTAGAGACATGGCTGAGCTGTATGTCAGGCATGTTTATTCCACAGTGTTTGCTCCTAGAGGTGAGGTGTGGAATGTATGTGTGTGTGTGTGTGTGTGTGTGTATGCCTCTGTCGGTCTGTATGTACTTACTTTTTTCACGGCTGCTGCGTGTGTCCTGAGATTCTGAGAATGCTCATTCTTCAGTGGGTAGAGAATGTTCAGCTGGAGGCCGCCAGCCTGAGTCAGCCTGGAGCCAGAGGCCTGGCAGGAGTGGACAAAGATGTTCTTTATCCATCAGGAATGCAGTGACCTCACTATGGCTTTCCACTGCTGGCTTGGGTTTGTGTTAAGCATAAGGGAGAGAGATTTGGGGTTGGGGCTCCATGACTGCCTGTTCACACAGCCCTCTGTACCCCTTCCTCCCCGTCATTAACCAACCACTGTGGGTGGAAGCCAGGAGCTCCACTTTCCCTGCAATGAGCCTAAAACGGAGCTTGGGCTGGAGCTGAGTTTCCATGGGACACTTGGACCAGAAATGTCAAGGGCTCAAGAATGAGACCTGGTCTCTGCCTGACTTTCTCTAGCTGTCCGTGAGAGTCTTTTCAAATCATATCATCCCTTTCCATCTCATTTTTTTCTCATCAGTGATGTGAAGGGCTAGATGACCTTTTTTTGAGACACCTTGGAAAGTGAATACTCTTACCTATGACTGTTTTCCCCTCTTCTCCTTGTCCTTTAGGGAAAACCATGGCTTGGAAGGAGTAAAGCAGGGGGGTAATAATGGTCTTCTTCAGGAACATGCAGGGTACAGGTACAAAGAATAACATCTGAGTAAGGCTGTAGGCTAGAGGAGGGGCTTATGTAGGCTGTGGGTGAGATAATTTTTTTTTTTTTTGACAAGGAGAATTAGAAAATCACAGACTACCTGTGTCACTAACTTTCATCTTTGGGGTTCAGCTTCTGCAGCTATAAAAGGAAATTGCTCAACTAGATGGTTTCCAAGGATTCTCTCAGCTCTGACATGCTACACGACTCAAGTAGTCTGAGGACTCCCATCCTTCAGAAATCTTTTCCCCCATTTATGCTATATGCTTTCTTTGAACACACCTGTTTTCTAGTCTATAATGGTCCAATCATTATGGCAAGAGAAAGAACATTTGTGTGGTGATTTGTTGTGTGTGTGTGTGTATGTGTATGAGAGAGAGGGAGAGAGAGGTGGAAAGACAGAGAGAAAGAGAGAGAGAGAAATGGTGGATGCTGAGGGAGAAGGCATGAGAATGAGTTTTCAGAGCCTCCAGGAATCTGTCATGCATTAATTGGTTCTCATAAACCAAAGCTATCAACCCTTCCACAGAAAACACAAGTCTGGGTAATAAACCAGAAATAATGGTCTGAGTTGTTTAAATCCTTCATATTTCAGGCCACAATCACCCCGTTTGACCCCAGAGTTTGAAACAGATGTTGGTTTCGGGACCAGCGGCCAGTTCTTGCTGAGTGCCCATGCCAGCTGGGGTCACTGGCCTCGGGGGCTCGAGCTCCCCCTGTTGAGGTTATGCCACTGCCAATTGTTCCTCATCTTAATCCTCCTTCATTCTGGTAATTTAAAAAGCATCAGAGCTTTTGACAAAGAACCAAAGGTAAATTGCATTTGCCGTAAATGTGTGAAACATGTTTGTAAGGGGGCAGATCCTTTTCATGGAAGTAGTTACTGTTTAGACACTACCTTGCAAATGGAATAAAAACCAGGTTTACTTCATTGGGGTACAGTTTCTTTATAATTTTCAAATGGTATTTTGTTACGATACTCAAAAGGATTAGTTGAGAAGGACTGAACTCTCACATTTGAAAATAAACTGTACACAGATAAAAATTACTGCCGATTACAAAGAATATTCAGATATAATGGCCCTATAGGGCTGGTGTTAACTACTAATGTCTCTTTCTAAGGATGGAGGGGGTGGGTGGGCTGGGGTGGGTGTGGGGCAGAGGGAGGCAGTGACTGTGGCTGACCTTGCCTGACCTTGAGCCTCTTCGTACCTGACTTTGAGTCTGTTCTCCCATCTCCTACTTCTCTGTACCTCAGCCTGGCATCCACCAGAAAGGCCTCTCTGGGGCTTTAGGGATGGTGGATATTTCTCAGTGTCTGCCTGCAGCTGCTCAATATTGAATACATATAAGTGGTTTGGCCAAATAGGATTCATCAATCATACTACTTTCCTCTTTCACCTTCAATTTTCATCCCTAATTGTTAGTATGCAGACCTCCACACCAGAGGCTCTTCAGAAGGGACCCAAATGTAAAGGCCTCTGAAAAATTGTTTTTGCTTAGAATGTCTTCTTTGGTGGTGGGAGGGCTTTTATGATCTCCCAAGGTGCTGATCTCCCAAGGTGCAGGTTAGGCTTCTGAGCTAAGTGATGAGTGTGAAATACTTCCCGTTTTCTTCAGAAGCCCCTTCCTCTGTGGTAGTTTTCTCTGTCTCCCTTTGAATCAACTCCATCACCCCTGTCCCTCTCTCCCTCCCATCCCATCTCCCCCAGCACACACCAGAGAAGTATAGCCTTCTAGTAGTAAAATAAATCCATCACAGAGAAGTGCTATACAGCATAGGGAATAGAGTCAATAGTACTATAATAACTTTGCATGGTGACAGATGGCTACTAGCCTTAATGTGGTGCTCACTTCATAAGGTACATAAATGTTGAATCACTATGTTGTGCACCTGCAACTAATAAAATATTGTGTCAATTATAATTTAATAACAAATAAGAAAACCTGCCCCTATAGCAAATTCCACTTCACCAACATCTTACTGTCTTGTTTTTTTCCTTTTTTTAAATTTCAATTGTGTGAAGGAACTTAACATGAAATGCTGAGGGGCCCTACCTCACTCATTTATAAAGCTAACCCTCAGGGCAAGGCTAATTATAAACAGCAAATTTAAATTTTCTTGGGTTTGGTGATGCAGTTACATGCGTTAAAGTTGCCTATATCTGACTCTCGCCTAGTGCTCTCAGAAACATCCTCGGCCTCCCCAGATCAAAGAAGTCTGGATGGATGGGGCTGAGTTTACACAAAACAATGAGAGCTCTGGGCTCTTGTAGTTATCCTCTCATCACATCCACTGGCCCCTGGCTTTCTCCACCTGACTCTAACCCTCCATGGCAACTGAGAGGACTCTCATCTCTATTCTTCATTACCTCGCAGCTGTGACCAGCAGCTCCTTAGCCAGTAATGCCTCTGCAGGAGCTTAATTGATTAATAATTCTGTTTGGGAGCTACCAAGTCACTTCAGCAAATGGACCCCTTCACCCACTGATGCCTGTGTTTCAGGTTCTGTCTTTCTTTTTTGCTATGGGCAAGGGTGTCTCATGGATGAAAAAAGCCAGTGTGGGTCTGGAGGATGCCTGTATGGCAATGGGTCAGAACATGAGTGACAGGGATAGGTCAGTAGTGGGAAAAACATCAGGGATATTCCTTGGAGACAAGAAACATAAAAGCCAGAAAAGAAAAGAGAGAGGAAAAGAGGTGAGAAGTCACAGTAGAAAAAAAATTTACAGTAAAGTGCTGATTCAACCAAGGGTAAAAACTTCATTGAAAAGATAGAAAAACTGACATTGTCTGGCACTTGGAAAAGAGACTTCATTTTGACCACTCCTCTTGGATAAAAGGAGGAGGTTCTCATCCCTCCGGAAGGTGAGGGGCGCTTCTGCACGTCAGGTTTGTACCTGGTGTCCTCTGGAAATAGCGTTGCTTCATAAGGGACGTATGTGGGAAAAGCTCATTGACAGGTCCTCTGACGCTGGGCATGGAGATGCCATGGGGGAGGGAGCCACAGTGGGCAAACGAAAAGCAGCCGTATGTCCATTGGATAAGATGACTAAAGCCGGGTTCTGAATCTCTTACACATTCTTATAATTTTCTTATCAATGCATTCTGAAATCCTCACTGTAGTAAAGTTCTTTCAAGTCAGATCACAGGTTCCTTTTCTAGGAAGGCTTCCCTGATCCCCTGACCCCATCTTATTTTTAAAAAATCTTTCTCCCTCTTTATTTCCATAACTAAGGTAACAAGGTGTCATAATTTTCCCAGAAGAGTTTTGGTTTGCCCCTGTTGTCCTGACATAATCATTAATGGCGCACCCTTTCATTCTCCTAAGTATCCTGGCTTGAACACTAGATTGTGTCGGCACCCTATCACGACGCTCTGAATTTCTCCATATCACAGCACTCATTGATCTGTGTCTGATTGGAATTCTTCATTAGACTACAGGGTCTTTGAGTGCAGGCACCTTGGCTGCCCTGTTCACTGTTAGAGTCTCAATACATAGCACAGAGCAGGTGCCCAAAATGTTTATTAGATAGGTAGGTAAATGCCCATAATCCAGCTCAGATTCCCAGGAGTCACCTAGCTGGAAATGCTTCACACACGGCTCTGAGCAAGATGGAAATTACATACAGAATAAAGAAATTGATTAGTTTTAAACTGTCTCCATCCCCACTGGCAGGGAAACTTATTTTTACCTGTTGGCAGAGTCTAGTCCCCTCTGCCATCTGGGTGTGGTCCGCATAGGCAGCCCAGGTTCCTCTCTTTTGTGCAGTCATTGTCATATCTCAGAGCCACTGCAGGTATTGTGCACATGAATTACATCCTGGAAATGATGCAGCCCTAAGAGGGCAGCAGCCTGAGAACCAACAGAGAGGGAGATGGCAGCAGGGGCATCGTGGGCAGCCTCCAGCTTTGCCACTCAACAGCTTTGCGATCTTGGCCAAAGCCCTTTACCTCTCGGGCCTTGCAAGAGAAGGGCCCTTCCAACTGTAACCCTCTTGATTCAGTGACTGTCCTGAACTCATATTCACCAGTGAAAAGGAGCCCTGGGCTGTAAGCCAAGATTATAATAAAACAGGCTGCCTGTGAATGACGCTGTGGAGAGCATGAGATTGCCTTTGAAATTCTCCACGTTCGTGCCCCGCCCCCCAGCCCAGTCCACTCAGTGCCAATGCTCAAACCCAGAAACAGCCCCGAAGCCCAGCAAGGTCTTTTCCAGCGTTCGCAGCTCTTCCCGCAGAGCACAGCTAATCAGTCCCAATGTACTGGCTTTCCTGACCCTTTGAGGGCCTGGGTAATATGGGAAGTATTTAGGAGGACACAATCCCAGGTAACCAGCCTGGTGTTTACCCAGGTTGGCCTAAAGAAGTTGCGGGAAATTCTGAACTGTGGTTGAGAAAGCAAGTGAAGCATGAACCATAGATGTGAGGTAAAGCCATAAGTAGGGAAATGGCGACATGAGATCAGAAGCCAGAAATATTTGGTAAAGTTTGGGAAGGCAGAGAAAGGAATGTGGATGCTGTGAGCCAAGGAAATACATGAGTGACATGTTTTCATGGGGCTGTGGGCATGTGGTAGGCCCAACTGCTGAGAAAGATTGGAACACTAATGGCTAATAAGGGATTACGTGGTATCATGATTGGGTTAGTTGAAATTCAACAGGATTCCTGGAGATGTAATGTGTTACCTCAGAAGGCAAATTCTCAAATGATAGAGTTTCAGGTGGTGTGGCAGGCCCAGGGGGCAAGATACTTGGAGCCACTAAAATCATACCATGAGCTCCTGCTAACTCTACCTCTCTCTAAAGTTAGAGTTATTAAGATAAACCAGGATCGAGGAGAGAGGTTGAATGAGATGAGTCAAATGTCTAACAGCTTTTTCACCCTACAATGACACTTGAAAGCTGAGGACAACAAGCTGATCAGTTGTGAGAGAAGAAAAAGGTCTAGGCCTGTGATTCT
This sequence comes from Mormoops blainvillei, assembly GCA_004026545.1. Lineage (NCBI taxonomy): Eukaryota > Metazoa > Chordata > Mammalia > Chiroptera > Mormoopidae > Mormoops > Mormoops blainvillei. Next base: position 12,715 of record PVJD01007035.1, on the reverse strand, counting down.
AAAAGTGTCCTGAATAGCAGAGAAGGGTCCACAGTGCCCTGGGGTTCCTTAAGAAATGAGAGGCTCTAGTGGGACCTGCCCTCTTACCTAGGCATCACTGGGCTCCTACTCAGATGCTATGGAACGAAGATGCTTGGTTGGGAGCTGCTTCTGAGAGAGAGAGACCCCTGACTCTCATATAGTGGCTTTGTATGCACTTGGAAAGCATCACAGTCCCTGGGACCTTATGAAGGAATCAGCAAAGATGGGGCAGCTGAGATAGCTGCCAGCTAGCTCCCTGCCTGCTGTCTCTCAACCCCGGAGTCTTAGACTCTTCCTGACAGTTTGGCAATACTTTAGGTAAGAGCAGCAGAGCTAATTTGTTAATCTGCCAGAACTGTGTTCAACATCCTTTTGTGGACTGACACCAGAGTAATAGGAAGGCACTAGCTCGGTCACTGTTTGCCTGCTGAAACTAAGCTGCAGCATTCTCTGCATAAATCATCTGTGCATGAAATGGAAGCTTAATAACATAAGTAAAGCACTAAGGAGAAATTGATGGTAAATGTCTTTTTTAAGTCTTAAAGATAGACTCTACTTCACTTATAAAGCCCACTTTGGTATTACTTTGGTATTTTTTTATAAAACACTTTCTTCTGAAGTAGTACCCACTGAATGATTTTTGATGCCCCCTACTTTGCCCAGTCTCTGTCTGCTGCCATAGCCCAACATCTTCTTGCTACTCTCTGCCTACCCAGCCATCTCTTTCCATGTGACACTGGTCCTGGCATCCTGTCCTCACAAGACCCCACTCCTCCCCCTAGGGCTCATTCCAGCAGCAAAAGCTAGAGGCACACATGCACCAGGACAGCCAAGCCTGGGGGCTTTGAGCACAGTGGTCACTGAGGCCAGGGAATGGAGGCTCCAGAGTGAGTTCAGAGAGGCACTGATAACCTGGATCAAGAGGGCGTGAGCTGGAGGACTTGGTCTCTAGGCTTCCAGAATTGGGGATGGCTCTGTTGAAATTGTTTCTCAACAGAAGAGCCCAGGCCAAACTGAGCCTGCTCGCAGCTTGCTACGTGCTCAGGTGAGTCGGGATTCTAGCAGCAAGGACCTCCTGCTTTGTGGGTCTCTTTCCAGTTATCTATTACTACACACAAAAAATTGCCCTAAGACATAGTGGCCTCAGGCAACAATTTCTCTTAGCTCACAACTGCATAGTTTGGGAATTCTGGAATTACGAATCTTCTGGCACCATGTGGGGCAAGACCCACTTCCAAGGTGGCTTCCTCACTCTCATGTTGGTGTCTCCTGGCTCCCTGGCCTCTGTGTCTGCACAGCATGTCTCATCCTCCAAGGTCACTGGCACAGATTTGTCTTCTTACAGAATGGACTCAAGGCTGGTCCCTGTGAGGGATGGTTCAAAGCCAGCATTCAAAGAGGCAACAGGGGAAGCTGCAAGGCTTCTGAAGCCCCTGAGGTCACTTCTGCTCCATTCCAGCGATCAAGAAAGTCAGTGCGTGCAACCAGATCCCAGAGAAGAAGAGATGTCGACTTTATCTGGTGGTGCACATGAGGAAGGAAGGCGTCGATGAAGTCCGTCTTGGGGAAAACTGCCTCAGCCTCTAGGTCATGCAGACAGGACCAAGGCTCCGTATTGCACTCACTGGTTCTCCTTCATGGCAACCATTGAGTCCATGCACACCCACACTCCCAAATACACATCTTTATAGTTGGCAAATAGAATTCACCGTAGGTGCATACTTCACTTTGATTTTTTTTTATCCTCACCTGAGGACACTTTTTTTTTTAAATTGCTTTAGAGAGAGAAAGGAGGAGGGGGGGGAGAGAGAGAGAGATCAATGTGAGAGAAACATTGACTGGCTGCCTTATTGTATGTGCCCTAACTGGGGATCAAACCCACAACATGGGTATGTGCCCCAACTAGGAATTGAACCTGTGACCTTTCAGTCTACAGGACGACACTCCAACCAACTGAACCACACAGGTTAGGGCTGGGTGCTCATAGGGCTGGGTACATTTTCTTTATATATAAAGAAATATGTTTTGAAATCTACTAGAGTACCTTGTATTAGTTCAATGGACGGAGTGAGACTGAAGCGCCACCCTGAGCCTGTGGCTCACATTCTGAAAACCGAAAGACTGTGTGTCCCAATGCCATGGCTCCAGCCTTTTAATAGACAATGGTCATTCTGGTGCCCAGAAATCTTCAGGGCTCAGATGAAGATGGAGTCACCAGTTTCTGCTGCAGGTGAAAGGGCAGGAATGAAGAAGAAATTTGAGTTGTAAGGTGGAGGATGGGGGAGAGGACATCAAGCTTGCTTATGACTTCGGGTGGCAATGTGCTTCTACCTCCACCTCCCTTTTCTTGGTCACACGTGCAAACATGCAGATGAATCAGAGATCAAGTCCGGAGAGGGGGAACCAGCTAAAGACCTTCTCCAGGCTTACACACAAGTCACAGCCCTCCTGCCAATGTAACTTTCGAAACTTTTTATGCCAGAAGAATGTCTGCCTTTGTTCTTACCTTGAATTAGTTATCAGGCTTCCCTGTAATAACTTGTCCTTGCAAGGCACTATGCCTAATTATCTTTAATTCATTCCATTTTTTTTCTCCTTTTTCCTTAACTGTAGTAGGTGGAGAAAGTCAAGTCAACCACAGTGAACTGCTCATTTCAGTCATTATTTCTTCGATGCCTGATTGTCCTGCTGGACTGTAGCTCCATGAGCTTTACTTTGTTGGTTGTTACAAAGTAGACTGTCGCAAACACAGTATCTGGCACATGGTAGCACTCATTAAATTGTTCTTGAATGAACAGATGAATGAATTTATTCAACAACATGCATTCAGCAACTCTCAGCCTGTCAGGTGCTGTGCTGGGTGCCAGGGATCCAATGATGAATAAGACATGGTTCCTGCCCTCCAGGAGCTCAGATCACAGCTGTGTGAGTCCATTTCTATTTCCTGGGTATGTCTTCCTCGAGCCCCAGATCCAGGCACTGCTCATAAACTATCCGACCATATGGGGACCATCCCTCCTGCACAACAGCCCAGATGGTGGCTTCACCAGGCAGGATTATTTAGGGGTGATCTTCTCCCAACCTCCTCCCTTCCCAGCTCTCACTTAATTACCCAGCATGCCTCATAAATAAAGGGGGGAGGGGCTACCTTCTCCTGGTGAGCATAAATGTTTTCTAAATGATATTATTCCTGCAGCTTTTGAGAGCCTCATAAACATTCCTGGCCCTGAATTTATTATGCGACCATAATCCTGCTTAGCCAGCTGGTGAGATTCATAGCTCTGATCCCTTCCCTAGCACCCGCCTCTCCCTCGCCTCATGCAGGGAGATCAAGGGTGAAAGGTTGCAGAGCCTCAGGGACGATGACTTGGGCCAGCCGCCAGCAGACTGATGCTCTCAACCAACTTTGAGCACAGCTGCCTTTCCCCATTACATCTGCTCCCAAAGCATTTCTAAGCCGACTGCCCCCCAGCAATCCTCCAGGGAGTTCTACGGCAGCGAGGCAGGTCTCAGCAGGCGTGCGGGGGCCACGCCAGCCCTGCTGCTCTCCTCTGTGTGTTTGTCCTCGCAGAGCCTCTTTAAATGAACTCAGCCCATACGTGCCACGCTGGGGCTATTAGACAGAAGTAGGCAGAGCCAGGGTCCTTCCGGCACCCGCTGCCCACCTGGTTTGCAGCTTTTCTGGTTTCGAGACGCTCCCACACTTGTTTTGGCTCTCAGGTTCAGATTCTCTATTCTTGTATGGACAGGCTGGTTTCAGACCAGCTTTTCCAGTTGTCCTGAGAACTTTAGTTCATCATGACTTCTGTTGTCTATGATTTAGCTTCAGACATTGAAACCGTGGATAAGAGGTCTTGTAGGACAGGCCCAGAAGCACCCACTTTCTCTGTTCCCTCCCTGACAGAGGAGAGACCCTGGACTTTAGAGACTGGTCGCTGTGACACCAAGGCCAAGGTGTCATCAGTCCTGGAGCACATATCCTGTTATCTGTGTGAGCAAACAAGTACTATCCAAATCTATCTGAACCTCACTGATTCAGCCTTATGGCTTAGTTTCATGCAGTGCCAGGTTAAAAAGAAAAACAAATCTAACTCCAAAAGCTATGAAAAAATAGTGTAATTTTTTCCCACTAAAGGTTCTTGAAGAGATGGCAAAGGGGAATATATATCACATCACACAGAGAAAAGCATTCTAAAATTTCTGTTTACTAATCTGTCTCTGCAAGGTCCTAAAATATTCAGCAGCGGAGTTGCAGTACACAGTTATGCAGGTTGTGCACTGCACAACTCTAGTGGCACACCATTCACATTTGTAGCCAGAAGAGGTATATATTTATTATATTATTTTTCTGGCAGATGGTACCAAAACGCCTTGAAAAACAGGATGCCTTTTTCCATTTTTCTATATCCCTGTGTTCCAACTCTTTTCCCAAAAATCTTCAACCCACACTGGCGATCCTGCTTTGCTTCCTCCAGTTCTCTAACTCAGTGCATCCCCTCAGTCCCCAACCCCAGGTCTTCTCTTTGGAGCACGGCCCATGCTATCCCTGGGTCATGAGTCTAACCTCAGTCCCTTCCGGGGCTTGAATGTCCTCTGTTGTCACCATTACCCAGGAGCAGGTCTGTGTAAGGCTCTCCCGTACAAAATGACACTGTTACCTCTCTCTTACTGGAGAGGGCCTTGAGACTGATGTTGTTGTCAAGATGATTTAGGAATCTAAAGGAGACACAAGAAGAAACCTCTCTCCTGCAACAGGATAGCATTTGTACCTGCTCTCTGCCGTCCCTTCAACCCAGTCCTTACAGCCAGATGTCTGGTGATTCTGAAAGGGCTCGATGGAAGCATGGCCAGGGACTCTCTCTCATCCCCCCAGAACCTCACATCATCCCTGTGTAGTGATATGCTTTTATTTCTCACGACCCTAAGTCTCTTCTTTGGCAACTGAGGCCATAGCTTCTCGTTCAGACCCACAGTGGCAAAGAAGCCCGGCACTCGTACCCCTTGCTTTCTTCTGAGTAAGTCCTCTCCATCAGCCCTCTCTTCCCCAGACCATAGTTCTCAGGTGTGTGTGTTGGAAGGGTAAGAAACGATCCTAATAAAACACCTAATTGGGGGCTACTCAGAAAGTGAGCATTGATGTGGGCCTGCTTCTTCCTCTCTGGGGTCTTGCTTTTCATTAGTATTTTGTTCTCTCTCCCCCTCCCCGTCTCTGCTGGCTGAATCCTGACTGGAGCAGTTCTTAACAGACTGCCTGGTGGCTGGGGGAAGAGGCTCCACTGGACCTTATATCACTAGCCAGTGCTGCCAAGAGGACTTGATTCCTAGTCCCCACCATGCCAGTCTCGTGCTAGGTGCTGGCTTTCCTGGCCAGTGGAGAATAGGTATTTCCCAGACCTTCACCCCTCCAGGCCAGCCTCATCTGATGCAGCCGATTTCTCCTTGTTTGAAGCTGCAGTTCCCCCGAGCCTCCACTGAATGCATTAACCTTTCAGGGAAGCAGGTTCTGCAGAGAGAGTTCCCTCTATCGGAACCCTCCCAGAACAAGTCCTGCCACTCAGGAAAGGGAGTCATGGACTCCTGTTTCCCAGGTCTCTTGGGGGCCATTGGTGGCCTGGGTGTCTGCTCTCTGTTTATTCATGGGCTAGCAAATCCCTATCGAGAGCACCAGAGCCCACGTCCACCTGAGGGAGGGAGCGCCTTCTCTCTCTGCTACCTTTCCTCCCTTCACTTTCTTCTTTATTCTTCTGGCTCCTCTGTCTTCTCCCTAAAAGCCCATCCCTGCCTAACCAAGTCAATCACCCTCCCTCGGCATCCTCCCCAGGGGCCTTTTTGGAGAGTGTGGTACATCTTGCTCTCACTTTATCATCTGCCGAAGCCCAACAGCAACAAGCTGCAGCTCCTGTCAGCACAATCTGTTTGATCACAAACAGCCTGTTTGGGGTGGGCAGGGGAGCAGGGAGAGGGACAGCAAACACGCACCTTGTCCTGTTCTGTCCCCACTGGGGGGAGCTGGGCTTTCTAATCCACCCTTCCCCTGTCACACACATGCAGGTGTATTCTGTTTTCTTTCCCCAGAGAGTTCCAGAACCAGAACTTGAGACATCATCCCTGGGGTTGTCAAGCGTCTTTACTCTGCATTTAGAGATGGAATCCTCATAGAGGATGTGACACTGGAAATTGAGACTGGGGAGGACGGGCGGTGGAGGTGCAGTTACCTCCAGAGCATGGAGGTGAGAAAATGCACCCTGGATCCCAAATGACGTGTGTCGAGGGAACTATGTTGCTGAAGCATAAACACAGAGGCAGGAAGTGGAAACGAGGTTGGAGATGATCGTGGGAGGCTTGGAGAACTGGCCAAGAGGGAGGCTCTTTATGCTGTGGGCAGTTGGGATCCTCTGGTTGCTATCGGTGGCATAACATGCCGGGAGCAACCAAGACTATCTGCCTCGTCCTTGACAGACCATCCTGTCTCCAGCCCCACTGCCCCACCCCAGGCTGTCATCGCCCCTTCTCTCCCTGCCTCTTTTCTACTCCCAGGCATCCCAGATGCTGCTGCCATAGAATCCTCCCCACAGCTTTATCAGCCTTAGCCAGGAACTCAAGGCCCCCATGGCCTAGTTTTCCTCTTAAGTTCTCGGCTTATTTCCACTTTATGCAGCTTCACATCCATGCAATATGAGCCACTGATCGGCTCACCCCGGGTTATGTTTAAAACTGTGATATCCAAACCAGTGCACCTTTGCAGGCCCAGTTCAGAGGGCATCTCCAGTTGGAAGTGTCCCTGGTTGCTTTCTTCCCCAGCTTCCGTAACATTTTGTGTTTGCCCCTTAGATGACTTACTCTTCTGACTTGTATTTATTCATGTGCATATTGCTACCCCTACACCACACCCAGTGGGATGGGGCCCATGTCTACCTCCACGGGCCTGGTTCAGAGCCTCGCAGAGCTGGGACAATCAATAAATGCCGCAGGCCTGTTCATGACTGCGGCCTCCCTTGTGTCACAAGTTGGTGGACATCGGTAATCACCTTTGCTTCTGTCCTCAGAAAAAAATGAAGGAGAGAGGGGGAAAGACAGGCACAGACATGTGAAGGAGCCTTTGAGAGACAGAAGAAAGAAAAGAGCTGGGTGTTTATTTCTGGCTTCCTGAGTTGTTTATTATCAGTTTCTCTCACGTACAGCACACCCTTCACATCCTGACTGACAATTACCCAGGAAGCATTCAACTAATTTCCTCAACCCTAACTGCCTTGAGTATGATCTAATTTTAACATGGCTCTCAGTTGTTTTTTGAAGATGCAAACAAGCCAAAATGACAGGTGCCTGCCTGCCTGCCTGCCTGCCTGTCTCTTTGTCTCTCTGTCTCTCCATCTCTCTGTCTCTCTCTCTCTTGCACTGGGCGGGCCAGGTGATATACATACTTTAGGGGCTGCCACTCTGCTTTTGCTCTATAACAGCTTGCCAAACAGTTCATAGGCCTCTACCTGGCTCCAGCAGGAAAGAGACAAAAAAAAAAACTTTAATAAACTTTTAAAGCCATCAACCATTTGTAAATGTCTCCACAGACAGCCAAGTGTTCTGATGTTGACCCTGCATCAAATATTAAATCATTTAATTAAACCGATTGTTGGAGAACATGGGAGTGCCGTGCATTAAAATGGTAGATGGTGAAAGAGAGAAGCTAGATCTCAGGAACTAGCTCCGGCCACTGGCAGGGCAAACAGCCAGGCCTCTCACACCGAAAGGCTGAGGATAAAATAACTGCGGAGGGACCCTCTGGTTCACTCTCCTGTACCCTGGCAGAACTCCGGCCATTGTGGAAGGAATTAATTCAGCAGTCTTCTTTGTCACCTGCCCCAGGTTTTATAATATTCATGTCAAGAATTTCTTTTTGCTGTACAGCGTTCCCCCCCCCTTATCCACGGTTTCACTTTCTGTGGTTCCAATTACCCATGACAACTGTGGTCTGAAAATATTAAAAGGAAAATCCCAGGATAAACTATTTTTAAGTTTTAAATTGAGCATCTTTCTGAGGAGCATCCTACTCCATCCCTCCTGGAATGTAAATTACCCCCTTGTCCAGCTATCTTCACTGCACAGTCTCCCCACTCTTCAGTCACTTTGTAACTATCTCAGTTATCAGATCCCCTGTCACGGTATTGAGTACTTGTTTTCAAATGACCCTTATTTACTACTGGCCCCAAAATACAAGAGTAGTGGCTCTTGAAATTCAGAGATGCCAAGAGAGGCCATAAAGTGCTTCCTTTGACTAAAAAGGTATATATGTGCAAGAAAAATCATTGTGTGCATAGGGTCCAATGTTATCCATGACTTCAGGCTTCCACTGGGGGTCCTGGGATGTGTTCCCCTGTGGATAAGGGGGACTACTCTACCTTGTTCCTCCTTGCTCTATTTTCAGCAAACCTGTGCTTATTTTTTATTTCAGTGGAGACGAAGAATTGCTTTATTGCTCAATTTTGCTCTCTATAAAAATAAAACTCAGCTGAAACAGTTAAACATCAACATCTTCTACTAACTTTGAATAGGATATATATATATTTAAAACATACACAATAAGATACACAGTTTTGAACAAGATCATATTATATATATTGTAACTTCCAGTGCACTAAGTATCTCTTCCACCTACGTTGTTTCATTCACCCTTCACAACAATGCCATGATTCCCATATTTTGCAATCTTCTTTTTCTCTGTCAAAAGGTAAGAAGACCTGTAAGGTTAAGCAACTCTCCAGGACCGCACAGCTTGTAAGCCAGCCTGCGACTGGCTCTTGGGGTTCTAAAGTCAGCATTTCCACCAACTAACCTGTCTCTCATTAAATGTCTCCTAAAGGCTGTTTTGAAACTGGCCTCACACAATTCAGTGCCTCCCCCCATCTTTAAAACTATTCATTCACTTGCTGAACAACTATTCATGCAGCACTACTATGTCTTGGACACTGGATAGATGTTAAACATTGCAGTTAACTAATTAAATAGTTGAATACAATTCAGATAAAAACTGCCTTAGAGCCTCTTTACCTCCCTAGTCAAGCTGTACCCTTGCTGCTTGCCGTTCTCCAACCTCCGCAAATCGAATCCCAGCCATTTGTTCTTCCGAAACTGCATTAACCCACCAATGTACACTGGAGGGTTCATGACTGACAGCTGAGTTTTAGTTTTACCTCTAATTTCTAGAGAGTTTTTTAGAAGGTATCAAGTCTCCAAGCTAGGGTACATCTAAAAGTACTGTACTTGAAGATTTTCCAAAGGGATTGTGAGCATGGGTACATGGAAGGGAATCAATATCTACCTTCACAATATCCAACACACTCTGAAAACATCTGCCATGGACCGTGCCTCTTGGGGAGATGTCATGCTCTCTCTACCTTTCCATGCCCCCTTTGATAATCACCTTTCTCTCTTTTACAAAAGAAAAGCATTCCTCCTGCTGTTCTAAATCTTACTATGATACATGATTTGCACAAAAGTAAAAAAAAGAAAAAGAAAAAAAAGAAAACCCTCCAGACCATCAAGAAAAGGGACCATTCAAAATATCAATATACTGGTCAGGGTTTAGTGCAAAACACAGAAACCTAGAAAGCTATTTTAAGCAAAAAAGGATTTAGAGCAAGGAGCAAGATGCTTACCAAAAGTCTGCAAGTGCAGATTCTAGGTTGAGTCTCTTGGCCTGATTTTTAGAGCAGAAGAGAGCTAGTCCTTAGGGAGTTCCTCTGAGCTGCCCTGGAGCAATGCTCATCCGGGGCGGGAGAGGCTGTCCCTGCCCAAACAGCCCCCGCACTCCAGGACCCTGGACATCAGACCCAAAGCAGTGACCTCGGAATTACAGAGTGAAGTCAAGAAGTTGCCAATGCCACAACTATTTCTTGACGCACAGAAAGCTGGAGGAGAACTCCTGGAACCCGCTGCAGGGAAGTCCTGACCAGAGGAGACCATCTGAAGCCTCAGAAAGGACACTTCTCTCTCACTTCCACCTTCCAAATTTCACTTAAATACAGCAAACAGCAGAAATTCACTATGACCCAAACCCTACATTTCAGGGAGCTCCAAAAAAATATGCTGTTAGATTTTCCTCCTCTCCTAACAGAACCATGAGGTGGAGATCCAAGAGCAACAGCAATACCTGCCTCAGTTAGTGTCCATGAAACCCCTTTAAATTTAAGGCACTGTAAACTTCCGGGGTGTTCATGTCTTTTTTTGCCTTTCACATGTTTCTATTAAGGCTAAGGTAGAGCATGTTTGGGTGTCCTGAATTCATGGGCTGTTGGAAATGATGAATTTTAATTTAAAAATCTCACCTTTTGCCCTGGCCAAGTTGCTCAGTTGGTCGGAGCATTGGGCCTGTGCACCAAAAGGTTCTGGGTTCGATTTCAGGTCAGGGCACATACCTAGGTTGTGAGTTCAATCCCCAGCCTGGGTGTGTACAGGAGGCAACCGACTGGTGTTTCTGTCACATTGAGGTCCCTCTCCCTCCCTCTCATCAATAAAAACATATCCTCAGGTGAGAATTAATTTTTTAAAAAATCTCACCTCTTCATCCCCAGCTCCTGAGGGATGAGCTCATGTGCTAAGAGAGAGAGAACGTCAGTAAGAAATATTAAGGCAGCTTTACTTCAACCAGGGGACAAATTCATGCAAAGCACTATATAGCTTAGAATTAGACTGTTTAAGATTTATAAAAAGCTAGCTGGGAAATAGCAGTCTTCTATGAAGCGCACAGTCTGCATTTTCATCATTCTGAATAATAAGAAAGAAGTTGGTAAGTGATGCTTAGTCACCCATTGCTCATCCTTGTCTCAGTTACATACTTGGATTTGCATGGTTGCAAGGAAGAGAAGGTGACAACTTCCACAGTTTCTCCCAACTGCTCAGTGTTACATCTTCAAGTAATGGGAACACATATCAGAGATGTATCCATATTCATTTTCGCTTGGGCATAATCTCCTTCTTGTCAGCCTCTTCTCTGCTCATTTATTCATTCCTACCATAAGTTAATGAGATTTAGATTAATGAAAATATATTGTGGGTCCTATTGTAAATAATGCTCTTAACAACGATCATGAATAAATATGCCATAGTAAGCTTCCCATTCACTAGTCACTCGACACCTTCTCTCCTTCTGTTATTAGTGTAGCAATAATTAATATTCACCCATGAACATGTAAATTAATTGTCAAAAGGACATTTAAATTGACATCTAATTTTTTTATTGTAAGTTTAAATTATTTCATAAGGTGATATTTTCAGGTTATTATAAATATTGTCATTTTATAATAAAATGGCTCCAGCTCTCTTTGCAAAGGAATCAGGAGGAAACTAAATACAACAGCATTTTGATGCCTATGTTGAAAAATGAGGGGGCCTGTCTGAGCCAACCTGAGGGGCAGGGGCCAAGAGCAGGGGAGAGATCAGCTTCCCCCCAAGTTCCTTCACCATCGGCCTCCAGCGTCTCAGCCCGCAAGGCTCTGACCCTAACACTCTGAACCAATGCTCTTCAGCCCCTCATCCTGTTTATTTTCTTCTACATGTGAACCCAAACCCTTAGCAATTTTGTTTGCTGTGTATTATCTGTCCTCCTCTTCTAGATAACAGAAAGTAAACTTCAAAGAGTCAGGGACCTTATGTGCTTCTTCCCTTGTTGAGTCACCATTGTCTAGCATAGCCCCAAGCACATGGTAGGCACTTCGTAAGTGTTTAAGTGCGTTAATGGATGGCTTCATGACTGATGGCTTGTGAAGGAAAACAACAGAGTGCTGCAATAGAGCAAAAGGTGGATAGTGTCTAATTTGGAGTCTGGGGTCAGCAAAGACCTAAAAGATGAGCCTAGCAAAGAGTAAGAGAGGTTGCTTTGCAGGCAGAGAAAAGAATGTGTGCAAATGCTGGGAGACAGGAAGAATGCCTTGTGGTGTGGGTGCAAAGTGAGCAAGAGAGGGGTGGCATGCCCCAAGATTGCAGAGATGGGTGGGGGCCAGAGTGTGCAGAACCTGATGTGCTTTGTGAAGGAGTTTTGTTTTGCTTCTCAGGGTTGTGAAAAGCCTTGAAGAGTTTTGAGTAGGGGAGTCACATGACCCCATGTATTTAAAAAAGACCTCTTGAACTGCTGAGTAGAAAACAGATTGAAGATGCCCAAGAGTGGGGACACAGAGATTAGTTAGAACACCCTTTAAGGTGTGCAGGTGAGAGACTGGATGACGGTAGTTTCGACATAACTTCTGTCCCTCTGAAATGTACACCCCACTGACAAGATCACTCATTTATTTATACCTTGTTCACGCAGAAACTCATTAGTAAAAACTTCATATGACAGCAAACAAGATGGACATGGTTCTTGCCTGCATGGACCTTACAATTTGGTGAGGGAAATAGACCACTAAATCCAAACTTCCAGCCTTCCAGCTGTGTTCAGCAGAGGAGTGGGAGGCGGGCTATGACAGAGGAAAGAGTGAGGAATGAGAATACCAGGAGATGCACCTGATCCCGACTTGGGATGTCAGGGACTGCCAAAAGAGATCTAGACCAGCATTACAGAATTCCCAGGTACACATGAACGGATCATGAGTCTGCCTTCTAAAAAAACCAAGTGGTCTTGGCTTGTATTCATCTCACTGCACACTGACTAACTCCACTAGGCTGGCCTCGAGTCTTAATTTGGCTCAAACTGGAAACTCTGCCT